>JASDQU010104742.1:104226-120375 GCA_032191745.1 Picea mariana | reverse complement strand
TTATTACAATATCAATGGGGGCATCCCCAGTTACAGGAATAAACTATCTTTTATACATGGAGAGGGAGAACAACCTCTTTAACAAAAACATGGTAACCATATCCCCAAAGATATACATTAGTTGGAACAACACCACTACCAGATAGACAATATCAGTGAGATGCCCAAGAATGGTTCAGGGATCAGCGACTCCAGCTGTGCGACCTCCTTATGGCTTGGTCGTTGCTATGAATAGTGGATCTACTATGGGATACTGAAGCCTTAGTTCCTGTTCTCTAGAAGCTGCAATCAAACATTCATTTTAGTGCTGCGAGTAGGAAAAATTCCACAACTTTAATTCATTAATAAAATATTCCAATAGACAAGGCAGGGGTATTTACCTTACAGGCTTAGCAAAGTAAACATAGGTAAATAAGTGAAAAAAGGTCAAAAAGGGTAATGGAAATGCAACAGAAAGATAGCCCAATTTGGTGCCCAACAAGAACTGAGTTATAATATTATTATTTTTCACTCTCATACACCTCTGAGTAAACAACAGCCACTAAAATCAACGCTTAACTAAAATTTATTAGACTTTTTACATCTTTGTTAGAAAAACTACACTAGTTTAAGGTATAGGGCTTTGGAATAGGTTGAAAGGATAACTTTCCAAAGATATCAAACAAACTTAGCATCTTGCAATAGGGAGAGAAAATCCAATTGTCATATAAGCTTTATGGGATCCCCCTCTCACACAGGGGTTATGCACGAGGTCACATTTGGGAGAGTTATGGAGATTATCCCTTCGTGGTTCAACCATTTGTAGTAGTTGGATTGTGTATTGGGGGTCACTTGATGGCATACCCATGTTTATGTGTGGGAGACTCTCAAGTTGATTTAGGACTTGTTATCCTACCCATACGTTCTAACTGGACTGTTGACTATACCTGCCCAGGGGCTGACTGCGAATTGGTAACCTTAGTAGCTACAATATTTAGGTTCTTACACAAGGTGACGCTGAAGGGAAGTCTCACTGTACCTGGAACAGACATTGGTCAAACTCACTCGGGCTCCTTGGAGGGTAAATCCAAAATTACTGCATGGAATCTTGCACCAAGGCGTAATTCCGTTAAGCAGGTCTCCAAAGTAACTAATCCACCCACTCTATTCCTGCCTCTTCCTATTTTTATCTCACGACGTTGGATTTCATCACCAACCAGTGGTTTCATTGTTGGAAGGTTTTGTTTGATTGTTTTCTTCTCAAATTCATAGCGTGTGTTTGTTGTGTTACTTAGTGGAACTTAGGTCGAGTCAGTGTTAATGGCATCAAATCCTGAGAGTACCAATGGAGGAACCCCTTCTCCTGGCGAACCTTATAACATTCCTTCATTTGGAAACTTTGGTCCTCCGTACATTTCCACACCGAGTCTTTGGGACTCACCATTAGATTATCGGTTTGGTTGTTCCCCACTCTAGTGATCTCGAATCCTCCCAATGTTTCAACTGCACCTAATACTTTATATGTTAGTACACCACCCACACGTCAACCTCATGTCGACTTTTCACCTTCTTCACCCATTAATTCTCCTTCCCTTTCTCCTTCTTCGCCTAGTGAAAGATCTAAAGCAAGTAGCCAGGTTGACTAGAAGAAAAAGAAGTAGAAACAGAAGAAGAAGAAGAACCTGAAAAGGACCAAGGCTCCAACAACATCAGATGTTGAATATGAGAAACCAGCTATTGTTAATAGTGTTGGGAGTGTTGATGAGGTCAACAAGATTAAAATGAAGAATCTGAAACCCAAATTCCCTTGCAGTCTTTGTAAGGTTGACCACTTTCTGAGGGATTTCCCTAATATTCCCAAGGTAATAGAAATGTGGTCCTTCACATCATCAACCTCTGCTAGACATGCTAGTGATTCCCTATCAACTAGTCACGTTCAGGTTGGTATGAAGAAGACAACTGTCAAATTTCCTTGTATGTTATGCAGAGGTGATCATTATTCTCACCTTTTTCCTCGTATGGATGAGGCTTCTTCTCTTTTAGAAAATATTCAACATTCAACTGGTTATCGTAAGATTTCCCCCAACCCATCATTAGTTGATGGAATGGTCAATCTAGTTCCATCTTCGGTCAATCCGGTTGATCAGGTGGTCAATCTAGTTCCATCCTCAGTTGAACCACTCACCAAAGTAGTTGATCTAGCTCCTTCATTGATCAACCCTTCTTTTCATATGGAAAGTGAAACCTAATTGAATGATCCAGTTTCTTCCTTGGTCAGTCCCATCCTTCATCTGAAAAGTGCTAAAGTGGTTGATCCGGTTATGCCATTGATCAATCCCACTCCTTCCTTGAGGAGTGCCAAAGTGGTCGATCCAGTTCTGCCATCGATCAATCCCACTCATCCAAAGAGTGCCAAAGTGACTGATCTAGTCCCTTCTTTAGTCAGTCCCACCCTTCATTTGAAGAGTGCCAGCATGGTCGATCCAATCCCATCATCGGTCGATTCTACTCTCCCCCTAGAGAGTAAACCCGATACTGGCCACATTTTTCTCGTTGATATAGAATCTATAGTGTTGGAGGGCATTCCTCCTTCTCTTGTGAAACCCCCTCCAAGAAATGAGGCCATCCTTTTTTATTGGGGTGCACTAACTAGACCTCGTCTTCCCTCTCACATTCCTTTCTATATTACAATACAAGTTGGTGGTCAGGACATTCGTCAAATGATGATAGATGAAGGTGCGTCCATTAGTATTTTGTCCTATGTTTCTTGGCATGCTTTGGATTGTCCTCAGCTTGCGCCAGTTACATAGAATCTGTTAGCTTTTAACAGAATAATTAGTCAACCTTTAGGGAACCTTCCTCAGTTTCCCATAACTTTGAGAGGGAAAACTATCTTTATTGATGTCATGGTAGTCCGAGACCCTTTGGATTTCTCTTTACTCCTTGGGCGGGATTATGTCTATTCCATGAAATCTATTGTGTCCACTCTTTTTCATGTGATATCTTTCCCACACGATGGAAGAATGGTGACTATTAATCAACTTGCATTCATCGATCCTAACTAGATTACCTCCCTAAATGGTTCTTATATGAAGACAGTATCACCCCCGCCACATGTTAATTATCTGGCATTGTCTCCCATGATCTCAACTTCTGATGATTTGGATCCAGTAGTTGACATGGTGATCTCTTCGGTAGGGCTATTGGAGCCTGATATACTGACCCCTATCAAGGCCTTCGACTAGTGTTCCTTTCAGAGTGATTTTTTTCCATCCAGTGAAGATCTCTTGGAAGCCATGATCGAGTTTTATCCCTTGACATGGTGTCCTTCCAGCACATTATTCTCTTGGAATCCATGATCAAGAAGATTCATGAGCACAATTTCTCTTATCTGTAGCAAGCTTGTTAAAAAATGAAACAGAGGTCACGAGCATAGTTTCTCTTCTCTGTAGAAATCTCCTTAAAAAATGAAACAGAGGTCATGAGCACAGTTTCTCTTCTCTATGGCAAGCTCATTAAAAAATGAAATAGAGGTCACGAGCATAATTTTTCTCTCTGTGGCAAGCTCGTTAAAAAATGAAATAGAGTTCAAGAGCATAGTTTCTCTTCTCTATGGCAAGCTCGTTAAAAAATGAAATAGAAGTCACAAGAACAGTTTCTCTTCTCTATGGCAAGCTCATTAAAAAATAAAACAGAAGCTTTGAGCATAGTCTTCCTCTCTGTAGAAATCTCATTAAAAAATGAAACAAGAATCTAGGGATTGAACTCGGAGCCTTGAGCATAGTTCTTTTTATGTGTCAAGATCATTAAAAAATGAAACAGTCAACCTCTCTTGAACCTTATTTTCATCCACTCTTATCCTTTTTCTCTATCTAGTAGAGAAATTGGTGACAACCTCAAATTCAGTTAATGAATTCAAGCTTGGAGCACATGTCTCCATCCTTTGATGATCATTCTAGAGTTAAATCACTAGCTTTCAAGATGGGGGCATACTGATATTAGTATTTGGTCTTTATCGTGATCGAAAAAACATGAGAATGTAACCGAGTAGAATTTTATCACTTTTTGGGAATCGCATGGATATATGAAAAAAGAACCCCTTGGAGTCTTCTTTAAACTCTTTTCAGACTCTCTAAACATGAAAATATTGTCGAGTGATCTTGCTTACTTTCCCACTCATTAAACGGTTTGAAAGAGAATATTTCGAGTGATAATTTATCTCTTTTTCGGCCTCGTGAGACTAACATTACGAAAAAGGACAACATTGGAGTCATCTTTAAGTTGTTTTCAGACTCTCTAATTATGAAAAACCACTGGGTTTACCTTCTCTGGACTCATTAAACAATCATACATTGAAGGGGCCATATGGGATCGAACCCTTACTTCTTCTAGTTTGTTAAACAAAGGAATAGGGGCTTACCAAAGGTGAGTCATATCGAGCATGTGTTACCCTCCTCGATCTCGCTAAATTAAAAATGGGTACTCAACTATCTGGATGGGGGAAAAATTGAAGGAAGCAAGCCAAGCATGTTTTGAGAACACTACCAGTAACCCTTATGGTCTCCCTCGAGCACGACACTTTGTCTTTGCACACATTTTAATATGTTGAACCTCTGCACTGAGCCAATCCTCTAAGTTTCTTTTACTCCTTTTGGTCACCTGAAAAAAGTCATACCATCCACTGCATCTTCAAGTTTTGGTCCATATCAAGTTTTTGTTGTTATGCCTCAGTGTTCAAGGGAAGTATCTTCTTCAAGAGTCAGCCATCACAAATATCTTGTTTCAATACCTGTGTCAGTCCATGC
This sequence comes from Picea mariana, assembly GCA_032191745.1. NCBI lineage: Eukaryota > Viridiplantae > Streptophyta > Pinopsida > Pinales > Pinaceae > Picea > Picea mariana. The sequence goes on along the minus strand of JASDQU010104742.1, from coordinate 115,591 downwards.
TCATTTCATCTACCAATCACATATCTGTGTCATTTTCGTTTCATTGATGGGGGATACATCAAGGCCCTCCTTCGACGAGTCTATTCCTGTCAACTTCAACACATTATCCAGGAGATAGAATTAGAAACCGGTTAGTACCTTGGGACCTGCATGCCTAAATGGAAGGCCTCCTCACATCCAACAGTGGGTTTAAATCATTGACCTCTAATTGGATGATTCCATGGATTTTCGACTTCAGCTCATCTATTCACATTCATCGAAATGTACTAGAGTACCTTGGGAATCATTGACATCAATGGTGATCTCCCTCATGCTTGTTAATGGTTTACATCATTGATCAGTAATCAAGTGGTTTCTACCATGTTCGACATCAGGACATCTATTCACATGGTTAGATTTATACTATGTTGGGATCGGTAAGAAGACTTTGGGTTGATTTTTCACTCTTATGTATACTTTTCCCAGGTTGTGATGGATATATTTTGAACTATGACACATATATTGTTACATAGATCCACTTTGTATTGGTCGTGGCTATGTCTTCTCATCTCGTAGATCCATTGTGTATTTGTCGTAGCTATGATCAGTCTAGGTCATAGGAGTATATATACACAGTGTATATTCAGTGGCTATACCTTTTGTCAATATAATTATGGATCCCCAGTGTATTTTATGGCGGCCATACCTAAAAAGTCTTTATCACTCAAGCGTAGGTATGCTTGCCTTGGGTTTGAAACATGTCATAATATTTGATTGATGGTTGTGTGTAAATTTTTCTAGCCTCTCTGTGTCCATACCCTTTTTTGAAAAAGTCTACATAGTACTTCAGTCATCATCGTCTTGTNTATGTAGACTTTTTCAAAAAAGTCTACATAGTACTTCAGTCATCATCGTCTTGTAATTTCATACTTTGGGGGGCAATCTATTACACATCAAAATTAATCACTTAACTAGTGTCGCAAGTGTCATCATTACAACTGTCATAAGTGTCGCATCTTGTCCGCAAGTGTCACATATTGACCATAAGTGTTGCAAGTGTCACAAACATCATACTTCCATATTTCCTATGTCGTTCCTCTAACGACATCACAAAGACACTTAAGACACCCCAAAGACTAGTTTTGAAGAAGAGAAATCACTTGACAGAGAATACAAACCTTTTTCCACTGAAAGAACCACTAAAAAATGGATTTTGGAGAGGAGTGCTCCCCTACCCACTGTCAGGGACTGCTATCTCTCTCTAGGCCTCTTTGGGGGAGTGTTTAAGCACCCTGTGCACCCTTTTTGGGGAGCTCTACCCTTTCTGAAAAAAATTTTGGTTTGTTGGAGGAAATCAAGGGACAATCCCCTCAATATCTAAAGGTAGTTGGGTTAGAATCTTGGATGAAGTCATGATCTTAGGGAATATCGTCAACTGAAGGAAAGGAATCCTCAACTTATCCGAAATATATATCAAGTGGTTGGGCCTCTCCAAGGTTATATAAGGAGGCCTTCTCGTGGTGAAAGGGGGGAAGACACTAGAGATTGATAACAAAATTATGATCCTATAAGTGGTATGAACATGGAAAAGATTGGAGATGTGAAACTTATGATCTCATGAGTGAGATGTCATCAAAGAAATCAATGTAGATTACTTGAGAAAAGGGGTTGGACAAGGAGAACTGGAAGAAGTTTTTGCACCTTCATCAAAGGATTGTAAGTATTTTTACTTGTTCTCATCAATATATCAATGCTTGGCCTGTTTCTCAAACTTATGCTTGCTCCACATGAGTTTGTCTGCAGTAGATGGATTTATATTTGAGCTAATCTCATTAGAGTAGGAATTCCATTGTATGTTTGTTTGTTCGACGAGACCTATCAGGGAGCTTAGGATCGAAGCTTAGCCTGGACTTTGCAAGGACAAACACCATTAAAAAAGTACATATCTTTCTTCTTCTCCTTCATACATTAGCTTGATTAGATCTAAAAGGATGTCAATGCCCATGTTAAGAACTTTTATGTCTTGGCCTTATGAGTCTAGAGGCCAAGAGGGAATCTACTTGTCCACAGGGGGATTCACCTACAACAACAACACAAACAAGGAAAAAAAAGTTAGAATAGAACACAAAAACATGTGATCCCAAAGCCAGAATATCCCCATCAACTTATAAATATGGGATGTATATGATTGGAAAAGTGCTCTCTCTCTCTGTCTCACTCTCATCATTGGGTTCTTTTTCTTGATAGGTTGATTTTTGTTTTTGTTAAGAAAATGTTGTACATGTAATATGTATTTGGTTCTGGGTCAATAGACCTCTGTGACATCAGTCCAAAGTTAGAAGTCTGTAAAAGAGTACTAAGTTGTATATCTGAGATTGTATATGATAATTTCATAAGATAATAGATGAAGAAGGACCTAAAATTTTGAAATATAATGTGTCATAATGTTGTTATAGTCATGCATTGTTTCTTTAGAGTACTTCTTTATGTTTGATAAGATTAATATGACACCTTTGTGTATGAATTATTTTCGCAACTCAAGTATCTTCAGTTATTGTATGCATGAGTTCAAATATTGTCTATAATTGGTCTATCTTGCACAAGATCATGGTGAGTCTTGAATGCTCTGGGAACCCACCCAAGTATTTTCCTTCCCCTTCCCTATCCTTTTTTCTTGGTTGCTCTTAGGGTGATACTTCTTCTCTTCGAAGGAGATGAAAATTCCAATTCTCTAGACTAAACGATACCTTTTATTGGTAACCTGAGAAGGACCTTGGTCTGATCAATTATGCACCAACATAATCCATTTGGGATATAGAAGTCAAACTAGTGCATCGCTCCAATAGGAACCGTTCAAACATTGTAAGTACCATTGAGAATTGGGATTTAATATCCTATCAAAACCCAATCCTAGATCACATATACCAACTTCTACCCGACTTCTTAGTCTGGAAAGTATGGAAAGGAAGAAACAAAATAATTTTCCACTCCACTCCCCCCCTCCCCCACACTCTACTTGGAAAATCATTCTCAACCTGGTCCAAGAAAAAATCAGAAGCGAGCAATGGACTCAGGAAGATTTAAAGTGAAATCCCTTGGAAATTCACATCCTCCAATCCTAGAAGCTAAATCTTACCGAGGATCCTCTACAGAATGCCATTCTCCAAGTCAAAATTTCTTTCAGTCCGAACACTTGGTACCCTCCACCTCCTAGCTTTGTCGAACTAAATTTTGATGGTTCTTCAAAAGGTAATCCAGGTTTGGTGGGTTTTGGAGTAGTTCTACAAGACAATGATGAGATAATTTTACACATCATAGTAGGATATATGGGATTCAACCCAAACAATGTTGAAGAACTATGGAGCCTTCTCAAGGGGATTAGTATAGCAATCATTCACAACATCTTTCAGATCATAGTGGAAGGGGATTCCCAGGTAATTATTCAGCTTATCTCCAAAATAATCCATGGTTTTCACCCCTTGGAAATTTCACAAAGATGGATATTACTAGGATTGTTGGAAGACTTCAGGTCCCTCCTTCAACCCCATATCACACTTATCTCATCACATGTGAAAATATATTCCAACAAAATTGCATATTTTCTTGGCAACGAGGGAGTGGACTTAAAAGAAGAGCAGATCCAATTGGATGCTTGAATATCCCCACCTCCCATGATACTGACCAGATGTCTCAATATAGCCCAAAGAGATTATGCTTCCCCATATGGGGTGACATGTAGCCCAGGGGAGGCCACACAACCCCCATGTATGTATTTCCCTAAACATGGTCGGTCACCACCCCAAAGCCCATTCTTGGATGGAGGACAACCATAAAATCTCACAGAGGGAGGGAGGACAACTCCCCCATGTAGTATTAATGGCACCCTCACTGATTAATTGTAGGGGGGTGACGATAGGTATGGGGGGAGGCTATGTGGTCTTATCATCTCCTTGGATAATTATCTAGCTCGGACATGGAATTCATCATTTTTCTTCTTCGCTTTGTCTCTTCACTCTCATTAGGGATGTGGCTCTAGTCCTCTCAAACTTCTCAGGACTCATTCTCAGACTTTTCAAGCCACTAGGATCTACCATGTCGAGAGAGAGAGAGAGAGAGGGAAACCTAGGTGGGGACCCTCCTGGTACTGTCATGTTGCAATACAGAGACACCTGCACAATTTGGAGAGGGATTTATCTATAGGTCGGATGTAGCTAGTCACAAAGCTATGCACACCTCTAATGGACTTAGTGGAGGAGGAAATCTTGGAGGAACCAATTCAGGTTCCACCAGAGTCCCTCCTCTACATGGTCCTATATGCCAAAGATATCCCCAGCACCAACATTGTAGTTATCGATCCAATGCCAACCATGGAAGGTTCCATTTGCATAGTCCAGGAGGAACTCCCCACGAAGGAAGGCTTGGATGAACCCCCACTGCTCAACCTAGTTGCGGATTGTGACCAAATTCCACCTAGTCTCTTCATCCTAGAGAAATTGGAGCTCATTTTTGAGATGAGGGGATACATGATGGAGCAAATCCATCAGCATAACCTCATTATTATCATAATCGACATGTTGTATTCCTTCTCGAATGCACCAGTAAAAAAAAAGGTTCCCGAACTACACTCATACCTAGTGGCGACACTCCTCATAAAGGTTCTCCCGATGGTATTTTCCATTGTTCTCACAAGCCTTCTAATGTTTAAAGTTTCTCAGTCCTTTGTGCCTCAATTAGATGGAAATGGAGTTTTTTTCTTGTCTCCCTTCTCTGGTTCTCTGTTTAGTTTTCTATTTATTTTGAATTATTAGCTTTTGATTGTATGTCCAGACATAACTGTCAACACCACCAGCTACCACTTTCTTTGGTTTCCAACTAAATGGTATATCAGATGGTGATTGTTAATTTTGGACGAAAGTATAAATGGTTTCCACTTGTTTTGGTTTCCACTAGTTTGGTGGAAAAAGTGGCAAGCCTGTGAAACATAGTGTTAATGAATTAATCAGGGAATACAACCTTTTTATTTACAAAATAAAAAAAAATACATTATTCTAACAAGGTCTAATCACTTCAATGTTTTCTAGGCCACCTAGATTTATTGACTGAGGTTTTTAATTATGCGACGTGTCATTCAAGACTCATCTCCGTGCTCCAAGGGTTCCACTCACCTTTGAATGCTTTTGGAATATTTTGCAAACCTTTGGATTCAAAAATCCATTTGGTCGACCTTGTGAGAGACTACGGGCTTCTAAAGAATAAAGAATCTACCGTATTGAAACTCCCTTAGAATGTTTGTGAGCGACTATTATAGGATAAATCGGTGAATCTGGACATAACCTAATCTCCCTAGATCCACCTAGATCTAGAAAAAAACAAGACAGGACATGATGCTTTCCCTAAGTTACAATAATTGATCTAAGTGTCAAAGAAGGAATTGATGACTTACCTTTGAGATCGCTTCCTTGTGAAACTAGATATGCAATGACACAAACCAACCAAAGTGAAAGAAACTACGATAGATTCAATGATAACTTAAACATGTGATCAAGGAGTCATGTAATAAAATGAGAATAATTTTATAGGAAATAAGCATGACACCGTATTATATAATGTGGAAGAAAGATATAACTATATGCCTTGATGTTGTCAGGTTCCTTCCAAAAGTTCCTTTCTTCCCACACACTTCTTTCTCCAATGGATTCTCAGACTGTGTATCTGATAGCTACTGACAATCTATGTTGACAAAGAAAATCTCAAATCCAACTTAAATTTCCCAGGCTCAATCCAACTAACTTTCTCCATGAGAGCTCCTCTCCTTTTATAAGTTGAAGAGGATAAGGTGAGGAGGTTAGTATGATCCCAAAAAATCATGAAAGTGAGTAAGATCCAAACCATTCAAAGGCCACCTCACCATAGAAGCCTCTCCTTCTAGAAGCATCGAGAAAACGCTTGTTTTTCCCACGTACGAAGGCCGTTGCACCCTAGCTGTAATGCAGCCTGCGGAAAATCTGTCACCTAGATATAGTGCAACCTGTGGAAATTGGGCATTTCCTCAACCTATGTATAGAGAAACCTATCGAAATCCTCCTTAATAGGGTTTTTACAAAGGAAAATCCAATTTCTTCTCTCAAACAAATTTCTTCTCCCTTATTTCTTCAGGAATTCAGGCCACTGACCCCTCTGAAGGAAACATATAGGTTTACATTATTAACGGTCATAAGGGTGATGAAATAATGTGTAACAGAGAGCCCCCCAAAGTATGAAGTTAGAACAGAGTGATAGCTGAAATACTTTGTCGAGTGTGTGTAGGGAGCAAGGAACATGTCGATCAGAAACCTGCCAACAAACAAGGAAATATAGTACAACAATATATCATCACTGAAGTAGGCATTCCCATACTCATAATACAAATGAATCAAAACATCAATGCTGACATGAAAATATCCATGTCAGGTAACACAGGTCATGGACACCAAACATACACTATAGATCCATGCCATTATGACTCAAATATGAACATAGCCACCAAAAATACACTGTGGATCTATGTGTAAAAGACTCAAATTTGAACATAGCCACGAGACATACAATGTGGATCTATGCAATAGTGCAACCTAAATATACTCCAATGCAACCTTAATATACTCCAACACAACCTGAATCTATCAGAAAAGATCCAAGGTCTTCATCTCCACCACCCTATAGTACAAATCTAGCCATGTGATTACAGGTGTTAAATTTGAACATGGTAGAAACCACTTGATTAACGGTCATTAACGAATACCATTAACAAGTATGAGGGAAATCACTATTAATGTCAATGAATCCCAAGGTACTCTAGTACAATCCATCAAATGTGAATTAATGAGATGAAGTCGAACACTCGATGGAATCTCTCAATTAGAGGTCAATAATGGAAACCCATTTTCGAAAGTGAGGAAACCTTCAATTGAGGCATGCAAGTTCCAAGGTACCAATTAGTTTCTAAGTCTAATTCATGGATAATGAGTTGAAGTTGACAGAAAAAGACTCGTCACAGGAGGGCCTTAATGTATCCCACATCAATGACACGAAACGGGCAACAAGATTTGAAGTAGATCAGAGTAACAAGTGATTTAGGACTGACTCAGGGATGGTCGATGCAATAGAAGGCTTAAGGACTGCAAAAATGGCCGACACAATAGAAGGCTTTCTGAGTTGAACTTCTCTTTGAAAATATTGAAGACATGACAACTATCTTGGAAACACCGACTAAACAATAGGGATCACAGACCTAATTGTAATATTCTAAAGGAGTATGATCAAGAGACAAGCATGTTTTCCAACCTAGATGCAAAGCGAGTGAAAGGGTGTCAAGTTAAAACGCAACTCTTCCATGGAATATAGGTTTAGATACATTTCTTTCCCAATTTTTCCCCCACCATTTCTGGTGAGTACCTCTTTATTTTTACCAAATCTTGAGGAGGATAACAAATGCTTGTAAATGTAAGCTCATCCTTCAGATGAGTCCTTCAAAGTATATTTAATGAACCCTAAGAATGAGTGGTTCAGTTCTAGATGGGCCTTTCGATCTTTGTTTAACGATTCCAAAGAAAGAAAACTCAAGGGTTTTTCATGTTTAGAGAGTTTGAAAAACACTTAAAGAGAACTCTCTCGGTTCCTTTTTCATAAAGTAGTCTGATAAGACCAAAAAGGAGATAAACTATTGCTCAATAGACATGTTTTCTAATACTTTGATGAGCATGAAAATAACCAGATCGCTTGGCAATCTTTTCATGTTTAGAGAGTTTGAAAAGAGCTTAAAGGGAACTACAGGGGGTTCCTTTTTCAAATAACCTTTACGATCTTGAAAAAGTGATAAAAGTTTACTCGGTTACATTCTCATTGATTTACGAGCATGAGAAAGAAAAAATACTAATCTTGGTAACTTAGTCTCATGTATTTACGATCATGAGAAAGAACAAAGACTAAGCTCGGGATTGTTTTCATTTTTAGGTAAGCTTTAAAACAAAACAAAAATATCCTTGGGATAGATTTTATTTTTTCGCAAGATTAAAAACTAAACAAAACTATGCTTTGACATGGTTTTATTTTTACACAAGATTGAACCAGAGGAAACTATGCTTGAGGTAGGTGGTTTCATTTTTACACTATCTTGAACAATAGAAAACTATGCTTGCGACTTCCAAATGCATGGTTGGTACTTAGCCCCCATATTAAGAATCTAGTGGTTCAACTTCATCATGAAGTCCAGAGGCTAGAATCATTGGCCCCCAAGCTTCATTTCATCCAACTACAAAGACGAATGAAAGGAGGCTTCAAATGCTAGACAAAGGACTTGACTCAAACACAGAGGGGGAAGTTGTTTCATGTTTTAACGAGCTTGACATAGAATAGGAACTATGCTCGAGAATCCAGGTTCAATCCCTAGACCTTTGTTTCATTTTTTAACAAGCTTGACTTAGAAACAAGAACTATGCTCATAACCTCTATTTCATTTTTTAAAGAGGTTTATATAGAGACGCGAAAACTATCCTCACAACTGGTTTCATTTTTTAACAAGATTGAAATCATAAAACAATGCTCAAAACTCGTTTCATTTTTTAATGAGCTTGAAATTAGAAAACCATGCTCAAAACTAGTTTCATTCTTTAATGAGCTTGAAATTAAAAAACCATGCTCAAAGTTGGTTTCATTTTTTAATGAGCTTGAAATCAGGAAATGGTGCTCAAAACTAGTTTCATTTTTTAATGAGCTTGAAATTAGAAAACCATTCTCAAAGCTAGTTTCATTTTTTAATGAGCTTGAAATTAGGAAACCATGCTCAAAACTCTCCTCTTGATGATGGACTCCAAGAGGAAAATGCTCCAGAAAGAAACCATGTCAAGGGAAAAAACTTGGTCATGGCTTCCAAGATATCTTCACTCGATGGAAGAAACACACTCTGGAAGGAACACATGTCGAGGGTTGCGACAGGGGTAAGGAGATCAAGCTCCAATAGCCCTACTGAAGAGATTACCATGTCAACTACCAAATCCAAGTCATAAGGGAGTGAGCTTACAGTGAGAGGCTCATCTGCATCGGCAACTGAAGCGATGGGAGGCAATGCCGCATAATTGACCTATGGAAGGGGTGATACCATCTGCATATAAGAACCATTTAGGGAGGTAATCCAATCAGGACCAATGAATGAAATTTTATCAATAGTAACAATTCTTCCATCGTGATGGAAAGATAGCACACAAAAAAGAGTGGACACAATAGCTTTCATGGCATAGACATAATCCCTCCCAAGGAGTAAAGTGAAATCCAAGGGGTCTTGGACTACCATTACATCAATGAAGATAATTTTCCCTCCCAAAGTTACAAGAAACTAGGGAAGGGTCCTTAAAGGTTGACTAGTTCTTCTATTAAAATCTAATAGACTCTGCGTAACTGGTGCAAGATGAGGACAACCCACATCCTGCCAAGCAATATAGGACAAAATACTAATGAATTCACCTTCATATTTCAATGTCTAAGGAATTTCATGACCACAAAACTATATTGTAATCTAGAAAGGAATGTGAGAGGGAAGACGAGGTCTAGTTAGCACACCCCAATTAAAAAATATGGACTCATTACTTGGAGGGGGTTCTATGGGAGAAGGAGGAATTCCCCTCAGCACAGTAGATTCTGTATCAACAAGAAAAATGTGGGAAATATTAGGTTTAATCTCTAAAAGGAGAGTAGGATCGACTGAGGATGAGATTAGATCGACCACTTGGGTTTCATTCTCTAAGGGGAGAATGGGGTCAATGGGTGGAAAACGATCGACTGTTTTGGTTTCACTCTCTGGCGAGAGAGTGGGATTGACTGAGGATGGGATCGGATCTACCGCTTGGTTTTCACTCTCTAGAGAGAGAGTGGGATCGACCAAGGATGATATCAGAGAAACCACTTTGTCAACTTGTTCAAATAAGGATGTGACCAGGTTGACTACATGATCAACTGAATTGACTGATGAAGGGACCGAATTGATCATTCCATCAACTATAGGTGGGTCGAGAGTAAGCTTGCAATAAGCAGCTGGAAGTTGAGGTTATGAAACAATCATGTTTTCCAGGAATTTTGAGGCTTCGTCCATATGAGGGAAAAGGTGAGTTAGATGACTTCCTTTGCTTAACATGCACAGGAACTTGACTCTACTTTTATTCTTCCCAAGAGTATCGTGACTAGTTGACAGGAGGTCATCAGCATGTTGTTCAGAGGATAAGGACATGGGTTGGTGAGGGTGTGTAGACCATGCTTCTATAACCTTGGATAGACCAAGGAAATCCTTAAGAATATGGATACCCTTACAAAGCCTGCAAGGGTACTTGGTTTTATGGGTTGTTTGGGTGTTCTTAGCATCATCAACACTCCCAACACGATTAACAGTAACCTGTTTCTTTCCAACATGTCTGGCAGTGGTTGGAAATTTGGACCCTTGTTTATTTTTCTTCTGCTTATTCTTTTATTTCTTCTTCTTCTTATCCATCGAGTTACTAGCTTTAGAGATTTCACTCAGCGAAGAAGATGAAATGGTAGAAGACCTTGCAAGTGAAGAAGGCGAACAAGATCTTACTGGTGAAGGAGGTGAAGGATCAACATGAGGTTGATTCTCTTGGGTGGAAGTGATTAAAAATGGAGCGTTAACTACATTTGGGACTACCTGAGTGGAAAAAAACCATACCGGTAATCCAATTGTGAGACCTGGAACGCTCCAAGTAGCGATTTAAGGAGGACCAATGTTTCCATAAGAAGGAAAGACAAAAGGTTCCCCTAGAGCAGTGGTTCCTTCATTGGTCATTCTTAGAACTAATGCCAAAGATCCAATCTAGAGTCTGCTAGGGAAAAAAAACAACACACGCTAAAAATCTAGTAAGCAAGAAAGCAAACAAAACCTTCTCACAATGAACGCACTAGTTGCTGATGAAATCCAACATTGCAGGAACAATGCAAGAACGGGTTGAGATAGAGCAGGTGGAAAATCTACATTGACGATATGCTTAATGGACTTACACGTTGGTGAAAGCTACCACACATAATTGTGGGTATACCCTCCAAGGAGCCTTAGTGAGTTTCTCCAACGTCGATTCCAGGTACTGTGAAGACTTGACCCTCCATAGTAACCTTGTGTAAAGACCCTAAACATATAAGCTACTAAGGTTACCAACTACAACAGTGATGCCTGGGGAAATAGTCAACAGTTCGATCCACATGCAAGGGCAGGGTATCTTGCCCAAAATCAACTTGAAAGGCTTCCACTCATCATTGTGGGTATACCTTCAAGCGACCCCCATAATACGTGCAATCTCTACACCAAGACCAACAAAGCAGGGTGAGTAACTCTGCTAGTCTCAATGTG
>JASDQU010104742.1:60984-104198 GCA_032191745.1 Picea mariana | reverse complement strand
CTTCACTCCCTAATGCAATATTCGATGTTTGTTCGCATCTTTGGAAAGTTATCTTTCACACCTATTCCAAAGCTATACAACTAATCTAATGTAGGTTTGCTACCAAAAAATACAAAAATGTCTAATCAATTTTTATAAGCACTTTATTTTATGGATGTTGTTACTCAAAATGAAAATGGCATGGACAATATGGTGTTTTGACCGATCCGAAAGTTATTCAAAGATATGAAGATGCATTTTTTTCATTTTAATGAAAGCTATGCTACGAGAAGGAGAAAACATTTACCATTCCCAGATGTACAATGTCCTGAAATTTTACTAAACTCATCAATATCAAGATTTTCAAGAAATGAGACAAATATACTGTACACCCATACAGGATTCATGTCTCGCCCATGAAATGCCAAGAAATGCCAAGAATCATTCAATTTCTCTACTTCAAATGCAAGGATGCCCCCAATCTAATATAAAGCAAGAAATTAAAACTTTTTGTTTCAAATATAGATAAAAGAAATAGCAAATCGACATGAAACAAAGCAACCCAAACAATTTTCTCGTTTAACACGAACTATTCAATAAAAGAAACATAAATTATTTCACCAAACAATTCTAAAGAAAAGACAATGTTTTGTAATTGAAAGACACTCAAAGCAAGAGACCAAATCTTTCAAAAGAAAAAAAAGCAAAGATGGCTAAAAGAAGTTTCAAAGATGTCAAGGAGAGTGTAAATAGATCATAATCAAACCCAAAAATTCACCCCAAAATCAAATCCAAGCTCTGGGTAAGAAAAAAAACATCAAAAATCAAAATTTTGACAATTTCCGCAGGCTATAGACTAACACAGTACAAAAATCCCTTATTTATGTTGGTCATAGAACCAATACAGTGAAAAAACGCCGCACTTTGTCAAAAAGGTAGGATGCAGAAATCTTATATCACCGCATTGTCCCTCAAAGAAGGATGTGGAAATCAAATAAAAAATGGAAAAAATGAAAAGTATGAAGGTTTTTCCAGTGTGGTTTGATAGTCAGAGAGTCAATATGGATCTCCCAATGACTCAGAAAACAGAATCCACACAATCAAGGAAGGAAAGCAAGACAAATTAGGAAAATAATCTGTTTCCCCAGTGGAGTGACAAATTGTTTTATATGATAAATTGGTGAATGCGGATACAAACTAATCTCCCTAGATCCACCTATATCTAGAACAAAACAATACATGACATGACACTTTCCCTAAGTTACAATCATTGATTTAAGTGTCAAAGAAGGAATTGATGACTTAGCTTTGATATCGCTTCCTTATATCCTTTTTTTTCCCGCTTCGCTCCAATGCTCTTGTGAAACCAGATCTACAATGGCACAAAACAACCAAAGTGAAAGCAATTATGATAGATTCAATGAAAACTTAAACATGTGATCAAGGAGTCGTGTAATAAAATGAGAATAATTTTATAGGAAATAAACATGACACTATATTATATAATGTGGAAGAAAGATACAACCATATGCCTTGATGTTGTCAAGTTCCTCCCAATAGTTCCTTTCTTCCCACACACTTCTTGCTCCAATGGATTCTGAGACTGTGTATCTGATAGCTACTCACATTCTATCTTGACAAAGAAAAGCTCAAAGAAAACATAAATTTCCCAATCTCAATCCAACTAACTTTCTGCATGAGATCTCCTCTCCTTTAATAAGCTGAAGAAGATAAGGTGAGGAGGTTAGGATGATCCCAATAAATCATGAAAATGAGTAATATCCAAACCATTAAGAGGCCACCTCACCATATAATATTATCCTTCTAGAAGCATGGAGAAAATGCTCATTTTTCCCAAGTACAAAGGCTTCCACACCCTAGTTGTAATGCAACCTACGAAAACTCTGCAACCTAGCTATAGTGCAACCTATGGAAATCAGGCATTTCCACAAGCTATGTATAGAGAAACCTGCAGAAATCCTCCTTAATAGGGTTTTTACAAAGGAAAATCTAATTTATTCTTTCAGGCAAAGTTCTTCTCCCTTCTTTCTTCAGGAATTCAGGCCACTGACCCCTTTGAAGGAAACAAATAGGTTTACATAATTAACATTCATAAGGGTGATGAAAATAATGTGTAACAACCACTGTCTCAGTCCACCCTCACCACATCATGGACCTCTCAAACTGGGTAATCATTAACCTACCATTCGGCCATGGAGAGAGTGCTAGTAGGTTGTGACAGGGACTCTTCCACACCTCTCCCTCAATGTTTGGTTCAAAAAAACTGTCAATAATTAATATACATAAATCATACTGAAATCAATCATATGTCACATGTGCATAAAATGAAGTACTTAAAAAAAATACAATCCACTCCCTAAGTCAATCTGAAGTCCAAGGAAGTTCATTGATGACATCAACATCCATAACTTCTCATGTGCCTTGCACACTCAGGAAAATTCATCAATAGCATCTGCAAATATATATACATCAATATAAAAATTAGCCACAACACATGATCATCATCATATATAACCCATAATCGAAATGAAATCATAATATACCATAACCGAATCACTTGCATGCAAGTGTCCTCAAAGAATATGGCAATAAAAGTGTGCTCATTAGAGCACGATGTTATAAGAGAACTACCTTTTTGGTAGTCTAAATTGTTTATTTGCAGATTCTAGGAAGGTAGATTCAAAATGGTTTGATGATAGAGATACATAATGGCTTGTGATAGATTGGTAAATTAAGTAGCAATGTTCACACCCTATACAACAATGAAGCGTCAACTAGCGGTTATGAGGAATATCTCTTAGGTAGAGATTCATGATTGTATAGAGGATTCCAAGCATGAATTTAAGAAGGGATATATTCATTACATATTTGATAATGTGCACTTGTTTTTTACTTGCAGAGTTTTATTTTAAGACAAATAAGTGGACATATTTGATTCAAGTTTAGGAGAAGGAATATGCAGTCATCAGTTGCAGCAGATTTGAAGAAGATCCTAGAACAATGAAATGGAAGATCAGTCAGCATTGTACACAATTGAGTAGCAGAGTCATGGACATTTTGTGAGACATATGGAAGGAGAGAAACCATCAAGAGGAGTTTTATTGTCAAGGGAAAATTGTTGAATGATTGATTTCAGCTCAGTGAAGACATGACGAGCCATGTATACTTGAAGTCAAGTGATGAAGGAAAATTGACATGAATTATTTTATCATATGTTAGTGGATTACAATAAAAAGAAGAACCAATGGACAATGAGAACCGAAAGAGAGGAAATAAGGAATATACAAGAATCCCCACATTTATCTACATGAAATCTTATAGAAGAAGATAGGGGAAGATAAATCGTCAGAATGAATTACCCTTAATGTAAAAAGGGAAGAGAAAGAAAAAACTTAGGAAAGAAAGATGAGAAACATGAAGACATGGGGATCAATATTATTAAAATAAGGTATATTGTTAGAGGGAATTACCCTTTTCCAATGATGGGAAAGGGGGAGAGAAAAATCATAGTACATGAAGACACGGGGAGAAATGGTCATAGGGGGAGCATGAGTGTTGCCATCAATGCCAAAGGGGGAGATTGTTGAAAAATTTATTTTCATTGATCTCAACTCTAGAAGAAGTATAGAGGCCTCTATAAGTGATGGGTGCATTTGAAAAAGTATCCAAAGTGGTCCCCTTATGGATTATCTTTAAACACAACCCTCACGGGAAGACGCTTTGAATAAGTATACAAGAAACCCTATAAGTATGGTGAAGAAACCCAGGATGTGTGTTCATGCGCCCCAAAGTTGAGTGGAGAAAAAAAGGATGAAAAACATTGCAAATACATGCAAAACTTTCATATATGGATAGTCGTCATCATGACATTTCTAACAGTAGGTGGTACATGACGTGGTTCCTCATGGTTGAGAATTTATTCCCTCTTAAATATGAAGCCCCGAAATATGGGCAAGAAGTTATAAGCTAGCCCCAAAATTAATTAAAGAAGAAACGTTGTCGTAACAAGAAGTTATAGATTGGCCCTAAAGTAAAATAAAGGAGGTGCTTGGAGTACCTCTTTGTTTTTTAACGACCTTGAGGAGGATAACATATGCTCTATATAGTTCATCTTCAATGAGTCTCTCATCACATGTTTAATAAACTTAAAGAAAGAGGGGTTTGGTCCCATATGGGTCCTTCAATGTATAATTTTACGAGCCTAGGGAAGATAAAACTCAATTGTCTTTTCACATTTAGAGATTCTAAAAATAACTTAAATAAGACTCTAGGAGTGTTCTTTTCGTAAATTTAGTCTCCAAAGCTCGAAAAAATATAAAACAATACAAGGGATAACTCTTTTAGACAAGGTTGAATAGAGTATTCATTTATCGTAATTAGTCCATATGGTCTGAAAAAGGGTTAAACATACACCGAATATACTCCTTTTCAAATCCTATTAACGATTTTGAAAGGGAAACAAGCTCACTCGACAATATTTTCATGTTTAAAGAGTTTTAAAATAGCTTAATGAAGACTCTACATAAGATTTATGGTTTATTTTTAAATGATCTTGAAAAAAGAATGAAACTGTGCTCAAAGGGTCTGCTTCAGTTTTACATGAGCTTGAAACAAGGAATGAAATTGTTCTTGGAGGGTCTGCTTCTTTTTTACATGATATTGAAATAGAGAATGAAACTGTGCTTGAAGCATATGCTTCATTTTTAAAGGAGTTTGATACAGAGAATTGAACTATGCTCAAAGAGTCTGCCTCATTTTTACATGAGCTTGCAACAAAGAATGACACTGTGCTTGAAGGGTTTGCTTCATTTTTACATGAGCTTGAAATAGAGAATGAAATTATGCTCAGAGGGTCTACTTAATTTTTACATGAGGTTGAAACAAGGAATGAAATTGTGCTGGAAGTTGGTTTCATTTTTAAATGAGATTGAAACAGAGAACGAAACTATGCTCGGTGTTGGTTTCATTTTTAAATGAGCTTGAAATAGAGGATAAACTATGCTTGGGGTTGGTTTCATTTTTAAACGAGCTTGAAAAAAAGGATAAAATTGTGCTCAAGGTTGGTTTCATTTTTAAACGAGCTTCAAATAGAGGATAAAATTGTTAATGGGGTTGTTTTCATTTTTAAATGAGATTTAAATAGAGGATAAAAATGTGCTCATGGTTTCATTTTTTAATGAGCTTGAAAACGGAAATGAACTATGCTCAAAATGATACCCATTGACAATTTTCTTCCCAACGTGATGTCCAAAGGTTGGTAGTTTTAGTGACACCCATTGGTGGATTTTTTCCCAACATGATGTCTAGAGGTCGGTACCTTTCCCCTAACATGATTGGTAGAAGCTATTGTCTTAAATACAACATGATGTCTATAGGTTGGTACCTTTCCCCCATCATGATCGACAGAATATAGTGTATTAACTCCAACATGATGTCTGGAGGTTGGAGACATGCCCCCAAGATTCCTTTCATCCACCAAATCTGTGTGTGCATGTGTTTAGACTACTGGATACTAATTGGAATACTTTCAACAAAGAGGAAGGAAGGAAGAGAATCAAATGACACAAGCGTAGGAAAGGAAGGTTCAAGTACTAAATCTAGTAGGAGACTTGACTCAATTGGAGGGAGGCCTGTTTTAGTTTTTAATGAGCTCGACATAGACAATAAAATATACCCATGGTTATTTGTTTCATTTTTTAATGATATTGACATAGAAATAAAACTATGCTCATCGTTATCTGTTTCTTTTTTTAATGCACTTCAGACAGAAAGAAAAATAATATGATTAGTTTTTGTTTCATTTTTTAATGAGCTTTACATGGAAAGTGAAATATTCTCATAGTCATTTGTTTTATTTTTTAACCACATTGACACAGAAAGTGAATTATGCTCATAGTTATATGTTTCATTTTTTAACGATCTTGTCACAGAAAGTAAACTATGATCATGGGTTTCTGTTTAATTTTTTAACGATCTTGACAAATAAATTGAACTATTCTCATAAAAATTGACCATGGCTTCCAAGAGGTATTCATCAGACATAAGTTTTGGGTATGTGTTATATTATTTGCATGTGTGTGTGTGTGCGCGTCAGATGTGACCATTGTGTCTGACGATCCCTCTAGTAGTGCACTTTGTGTCGTGTGTACCAGGCGCTTTCCTAGGGGGGTCCTAGGGGAGGGTAGGTATGCCTCCCCTTGTTTACGTGCAGTATTCAACAACGTGTGGTAGCCTTGGGCCAATGGGGTTCGGGGCAACACCTCGAAATTGTTTTGGGTGGTTTTTGCTATTTTTAGCAGATTTTGTTATTTTTAGCGATTTTGTAAATTAATCTCGGATTAAGGGATTAGGGTTTTGATATCTATAGAATACCTAAAAACATTGTATATATTGTATGGTGAATGGTGAAATTCGATATAATGAATATAAGAAAGGTTTTCTTGGTTGAGGGTTTCCGGTATAAAATATATGTGTACTCTGTGTATGAGCCATTCATTAAATTTTGTTTTTCTTAAGAATATATATGAATTGATTTACTTCATAGGTTTAAAACTTACAAGAAGAACAACTCTGGAAAGAATCTATGTCAAGAGACTCAATAGGGTAATGAGGGAAAGATCAAGTTCCAAAACTCCCATTGAAGGGTTCACCATGTCAACTACCATGTCTAAGTCTAAAGACAATGAGCATACAATGAGAGGTTCCTTCTCATTAGCGGTTGAAGGCATGATACCAAATAATTAACATGTGGTGGGGGGATACCATTTTAATATAAGGAGCATTCAGGGAAGTCATATGGTCAAAAATCATACCAGGACTAATGAACGAATGTTGGTCAATGGTAACAATGTTTCCATTATGAGGGAAATGCATCACTCGAAAGAGTGTGGACATGGAAACTTTTGTAATATAAACATAGTCCCACTCGAGGAATAAATTAAATTCCAAGGGGACTCGAACTACCATAACATCAATACAGTAATTTTTCCCTCCTGAGGTTATGGGAAACTGAGGAAGGATCCATGAAGGTTTTGTTATAAAAATAAGATGGTAGAGAAGTAAAATAAAACAAATGTGGAACTAAAAACAGAGAAGATACACAATAGAATAGAGACACATAGATACATGGTTCATCTAGTGTGGGCTACGTCCAGCATATAAATTTCCAAGTCCTTCCTTTTTATTATCCATCAAAATGAAGGGATACAACCCACAACACACCCACTATAAATTCCTCTTCTTTATTTCATGGTCTCCTCTTTCAGAATATAATATTCTCCATAACACAAAACCAAAATACAATTACCTCATAAAAGAGGGTTTCCTTCTAAGGAAGAAACCCTAACATAACTTCTACCATCAGATCTATGACCTTATAATAAATGATCCATATTGACTATGAAATTACAATATTTGAATTGAAAAAAAAAAAAATTATGGGCCCCTCATGGCCTGGGGGGGGATGAATTGTGTACCTTGTAGTTTATTTGACCTCCATATGAATTAGAAAGATAATCATGCTCCAAAACCAAAAGGTTCACTGGATCTTCTATTAAAATCCCACAGATGATGGGCAACCAACACAAACTGAGGGGAACCTAAAGCTTTCCAAGCAGTTAAGGATAGAATACTAACATAAGAGCCTTCATCTATAATAGTGTGATGTATGTTTTTATCGCAAACCTACACAATTATTTGGAAAGGAAGGTAGGAAGGAAGGAGAGGCTCTACCATCTTATTCCAATAAAAGGAAATGACCTCAGTACTTGGAGGAGGTTCCATTGAAATAGGTGAAACACCCCCTTGTTCAGAGAAATATGAAGTGAAAAGAAGAACCTAAGCGGTATCAACTTCACTCTCGAAAGGAAGAGTGGGATTAACCGATGATTGAATTGGATCGACCACTTCATCAACGAATGGTTGGTTGGGAGAGGAATCATAGGAAGAAGTTGCAAGTTGTTGCTAGGAAAAAAGAAATCTTCCAACAATTGTCAATATTCATCCATACCAGGGCAGAGGGGCAGAGGTAAGTGCGATGCATTTCACCACACAACCAACATTCCTAACTTTACCCATTTTTCCCCCAACCTAATGATTGGTTGGTGTGTTGTCACCAACATGACCTGCAATGGCTAGTGACATGGTTATTGAGAACTCATGGAACCCACTTCCAAGACCTTGGAAATACCATGGTAATGTTTAAGAAGGTGGTCACCCTTACAAATCGTGGAAGATAATTTTGTCTTGTGAACTATTTTGGTCGACATTTTAACATTATTGTCCTTCATGACAGTGGTTGTTTAATTACCCTCTTGCTTATTTTTCTTCTTCTGGTTCTTTCTTATCTTATTCTTCTTAGCCCCTTGGTTACTAGTATAAATTATTTCACCAGGAAAGGAAGAACAAAGGGAAGAATATTCAATAGGTGAAGAAGGAAAAGGGTCAATAGGAGGTTGATGTTCTTTCATTGGACAACTTTATTGGGAAAGAATAGGGGTATTTAGGACCAAAGGAATGGAAAATAATCATGTTGATAACCCCATGATGAAATTGGGAAGATTCTATGTAGAAATGCAAGGAGGACCAACATTTCCAAAAGTAGGAAAAACATAAGGTTCCCTGTAAAAACGGGTCCCTTGGTTAGTAATCTTAGGAACTATTTCCATCGACGTGGATTCAACCTAAGGTATGCTAAACATAAAAAATCACACACTATAAAATTTCATACAAGATAAGAGAAAAAAAAACTCCCTTATAACAGGGATAAAGGAAGTAAGGATCTTCAAGAGATGGGAGATGAGGTCTTCAATGAAGAAATGAGTAATAGTTATGATAACCTTCATGCTACAATCCCCCAAGGTGTAATGAAGAGCCAGCATGAAAATGCCCTCTCGGTTTGCTGAAGATGATATTGAACATCTGTCATAGGTACCACGAGGAACCTTCTTTATATAAGGAACTTCCCTTATAGTCACCTTTGTGAAATCCTAGGAGAGGTTTCTATGTTTACCAATTCACAACAAATGATCGGGGTAGTACAATCAACATTCAAGACTAGAAAATGGGCCTAGGAATATTGGACATAAATCGAAAACCCAAAAACTAAGAAGAAGTGGTGTCACCCTACATAATTTCTAGTATTCAAAGCCCCGAACTTGCAATAGTCCCACTGGGTGAAAGGAAAAGAGGAAATCTCAACTGATCAGTTATCTTGACCTCATGTTTGGATCCTGTGTGAGAGGAACTTTCTTGACTAATGATAAATTCTACTACTATATTTTAAACTCTCTAGTATTCTATAGTTTTATTCATGTGGCCTTGAAGAGTTAAATCTCCAACCTACTATCAAGGCCCTAAAATCCTATAATTGTTGGGTTTCTATCAAAGAACAATAATTCTAATTGATTTTATATTGTTCCTTTTAATGGTTGTTTTTTACTCAATATGGTGCACAAATATGAAACTAATGATGTGACGACTCAACTCCAAAACTATGTAGAAAGAATGGGATGAAAATATTTTATTTCAATGAATTCTATCTAAGGAAATGAGAGGATCTATTTTTCTTCTTGATGTAAATAAATGCCCAAAACTCCATCTATGAAAGTAGAATGAAAGAATATTGGTTTTCTTCTTTTCAAATTACATGAAAAATCAAAATAGACTCTTCTTTTCTTTCTCTTTCAATCGGAACGAAAATACTCATTAACACTTACAAAGAACCCAAAAGCTAAAGAAGATGAAGAAAACAATCTCTCAACTAGGCTAATAGAACCCATACACAAGTATCCTTTGAACACTTGTTCAAACAAGAAACCACCATTCAAAGTAAAGTAAAACCAATGTATGAAACCTCAAAGTTCAAGTAGCAAAAAGAAAAGATTAACTCCAATTTGCAACAACTCAAAAAGATCTCAAGAGTACACTCAAAGGCTCAGAATACCAAGAGACTCAAAATACTAGGCTTAATGCAACATAAGAACCCTCCAAATCAAAGAAAAGGATCCCAAATCAATCAAGTAAAATACTTAGAAGGTTTTGGAATGAAAGAAACAAAAGTTTGAAAACCTGCAACTAATGAGGATGAAACTATGGATGAAATGGATTGAACCAATGGATCAAGTTAACGTGTGGAATCATGACCATTTCACAGTTTGAAGGAATTGAAAAATTAAAAGAAGTAACAAAACATGTGATAATCACAAAACTTCAACCAATCATATCCACAATTAACCATGGAGGATTCTAATGTAAAGTTCTAAGACAAAGCACTAACAAAAAGGAAGAAAAAAAACCTCCAAATTCACTCAGAACAAGGAATATCGCTCATACAACCATGTAGACAAGGAAATGAACTAGATACTATCACTCTCTAAGACACTATGTGGGGCAATGATGAAGGATTATCTCTCTGTACTCCCTTATGGGGGAGGGATGAAACCATGAAAATGGTGGAAAAGAAAAAAGAAATCCCATATCGGAGAAAGATCAGTAGTTTTACTTAGTGAACTTCCCAATGATAATTAGGGAAGGGGAGAGATCAAAGAAAAACCATCCAACATGACAAGATCAAGTGACAAAAAGACTGAAAATATCTAGAAAAACACCAATGAAAGACTAAAGAGAACGTTTCCCCAATGGAGTCACCAGTTTTATTATTGGGTATTGTTCCACCTACGAACAGGTGAAACCCCCCTTGGATCAAGACCCATGTTTGATACAAGACAAAAGGAAACAAATCATGTACTACATTCCCCCTAGAACTATATCAACAATTAGAATGAGAAAAGGGGAAAAATGAATTACCTTTTTATGTCGGTTATCCTCATTGCTCCATCCTTTGACTTCGATGTCCAAAGTCCTAGGAACAAGAAAAGTCATGTAAGGAACATAGTGAAACCTTCTTCTTACACACTATATTGTTAAGAATAAACATATCTATCTATGATGAATTAGACAACAATAGACATGCATATATAGAACACATAGGCATGAGAGGAATAGGAAATGTTATGTATTAATGGAAAGAAAATAACAATGAAGAACATACAATCTCAATCTAGATGTTGTAGCAACTCCTCCAAGCTCTCCTTTCCATCCCCTTGAATGTCACAAAATCATAGGTATGATTCTCTAAGTTCTCTCCTTCCTTAAATGTCTCAAGATCATAAGTATGATACTATGGAATTTTTTCCCCTCTTTTCATTCAAGCATGGCCTTCATTATATAAGTATCGAGGCATCAAGACTGTAGAATAGTTTTTAGGAGAAGATGTGGTCAAATTAGGATTTGGATCAACTAACAAGATTGACCTTGCCTTGAATAGGAGATAGCTCAAACCAATCCCTTAACCAACTGTAAACTCTCAAAACCAATCTCACAAAACAAGGTATGATGGTTGCAACAACTTCATCGTCCCCCCATAATTGTACATGGGGCGTGTGGAGGGGTCCAAGTTCCATTTGAATCAACAGTAAGAATTGTGTCTACCAATGAGGCCCAATTAGACTCTTCAGTGCTTGATGGTAGAACTATTCTCTAGATCAGTGATCTGACAAGTTTTGATGGGATTTAACAATGATATATCTATGTATTTCCTCCTTCTTGAATCAATTCTATTTTTATTTGACTTCACAATTTTTTATAATGTATTGAAAGACAAACAAAATGATTTATCTGGGAGAATACCAAGCCTTGATATAACCTCCATTCCAGGGTATACAAACAACATTTATTTTAGGTTCACATTGGAAATAATACCATCAGTTTACCATAACTTTATATATCATTTGAGAGAAAAAATTGGAGAAAAAGTATGCACATAATTAACAAATCCTAGAAAATAATTTCATTACCCCTTGCCACACATAAAATGTTAAACATTATCGATTTTTATTTTCATCAATTTGAAATAAAGAATTGTAAGGTATTCTAAGATAAATCAAGAAATATTATAATAGATCTTACTCAATACATTAGTAAATGTAGAGTTGAGAATGGAAACAATCCATAGGTTCAATCACATTCACTCTTTGGATGAAAAATTGCTTTTGGTTCTACGCGGGACTTCTAAATTCAATAATATTTGTCTAAGAAATAGTTCTCTTACAAAATAAAATCCTCTTTTTTATGAAAAAATCATCATCCCTAGTGGATGGATGATGTTCTTATTTATAAATGTAAATCAACTAAAAATAGCTACTATATTAAGTCTTATAAAGTAAACAAAATCAAAGTGGACTTAATCCACATGTCCTTCTCTTGGTATCTCTAGTTCTCTTGATGTTATACTGCAACAAATTATTACTCTCATATTAAAACCACTAGAGAAATATCTATTCACATGTGTTGGCATAAGGAAACCTATGTTGGTCCATTGGTGCGCTAAGAATCTCTTTCATCTCCACGACATGTTTTTTGTATTTGTCCATCTTGGCACTTAGTCCCTAGAAAATTGTCAATGCTTTGATTAGCACTTCATGAAATTATTCATTTGTATTGGGATAAGGGTCGATATGTGAGAGATATTTTCTTTAGATGCCTTATCTAATTTAGTTTGTTTCCTGAGTATGTCACGCAACTCTATGAAATCCTCAAGTTGGTTGAACTATCGTAGATGGATATATCTCATATATTTGTTTATTTTCTCCTATATTTTCATGCATTATTCCCATTTTTATTTTATTCTTCGATGAGGTTCTTATACCATTTGCATCCAATTTTATTCTTCTCTGTGTATTCTGGTGATATTATAATTTTCCAGTACCCTAATACCATGTTCTTATGTGTCTCGGCCCGCTTGCACTTCTCTAATCTACTCGATCCAATCTAAAGCATGATATTCCTTTTCATTCCATCGTTTCATATATTTTTAGTTCAACAACCCCATAAGAGTGTCTTCCTAGAAGTCTTCTATCCAGGCCATGAAAAAATCTCTTTCTTATTTGAATTGACTGTATACTTCCATGAAATCACTTTTAAGAAGTATTGTTTCTTGATTGGTGTCTTGATAATACTCTTCTTGATGTCAAAGATGCTCTAATTCCTTTCTCATGGTGGTCACTTCTTTTTCATCCCTTTTTTTATCTCTCTAGGGTGGGATGAGTTATATCCATCCCATCTCCAAGAATCTCTCTCACCTTAGTATGTTTTGTTGACAACTAAAGTTTCTTCTATGGTTACAAACATAGTATTAACCAAATTGAACCTCCTTATTTTGACAGTTATTTTCATTACTTCCTTTTTTTTCTTGTCATAGGATATTTCCTACACATCAATAACCTCATCAACAGGTTCAAGAATTTGTTCATCTCCCAAATATAGGGTACTTCCCAAGCTCCCTTCTGTGTAGAAATGTTCCATAGTAGGTTCCTTCCTAATATTCTTCTTGATGGCTTCTTCTTTTATTCCTTAATTATTTAGCGAATATTTGACATCTTTAAGTCGTCCCTGCTTGAGCCACTAGTGATTTTGGCTATAGTTTGAAGCAATGTTGGGGAGCCTTTTGTCATCCATGTTGTTGATCTTGTTCTTGTACATCAGGTATCTAATCATAACAATGTTATCAAAAGGGGAAAGAATTTATTATATGAGGAAGATAGTATAGGGTTTAGCTCTCTTAGTTTTAATATTATAAGTTATAAAATTATTTTGTATATGTTCTATCTTTCACTAGGATTCTATAGATATATTGCAACCCCAAAATTCACATCCATATAACATAAATGGAGTGATGAAAGTGTGAAAGAGGAGTGTTTATTTATCCCAAAGCCAAATGTCTGTTGATTTAGAATTGTTTTCAATCCCATAATAAGCTCTCCAACCTCCATTTATCCCTTTTTCAATGCTATAGTTTCAGTTGAGCCTGTGGTGGATGTTGATTCCAAGATACTTGTATGAATGAACTTCCTCCAAGCTATTGTTGTCATAAACAAAAGTATCATAGGTGATCCTTTTGGATTTAATTATCATATAACCTTTATTTTTTCAATGTTCACAGTCATGCCCATGCTAGAGCATAAGTCCTTGAGGATGATATTAGTTACTTACCTAGGTCATAGGGAATATTTTCCATAAGAATAACATCACCAACATAAATTAGGATGATGACTATACTAGTGAGAGTCAAACCAACACAACCTACATCCTCCAAACAATCTTCTAAATTATCAATATAGATTCTAAAAAGGGTAGTGGATAGGGGACACCCTTGCTTGACTCCTATATTACAATAAATTTCTTCTAACTAGCCCTCAGTGTTCCTAAACTTGGAAATAACTTTCTCATGTAGCCTTACTCCAACAAATCTCAATTCAAAAGAGGCTTTAGGTTCTTCCAACATATTCCAAAGGTTAGTCCTAGTTACAATGTCAAAACATTTTCCAAAATTAGAAAAACAACAAATGATATCAACGTTATCATTATAAAATGCCTCCGCAATGATCCCAAGTGTAACAAGGTGGTGCATCCTGGAATGGTAGCCTCTAAACCCGACCTGGTTACTAGCTATTTTTCCATGGATTTCTATCCATGTGTTAATATTCAATTCCAAAATACTTCTGTACAACTTAGCTAAAATGGGGCTAAACATAATTGTCCTATAATTAGAGGGATTGCTTTTATCCCCATTTTGGAAAATAGGTACAATGAGGCTTTGAGTCCAAGCTTTTGGGAAGCCTTGCTCGATATCTAATTTGAAGAGATTATGTATGTGAGGAATTGGCATAGATCCTCCAATTTTTTATATTTTAGCATGGTAACCTTCGATGTCCTTATATTTTCCTTTCCAGAGACGCTTAACTGAAAACGTATTTTGTTCTATAGAAAACACTTCATCCTTTGTAGAGATGTTTAGTATGTTTTCTAGTATGTTATGGGATTCATATAGATTTTTAAGGTAGAAATTCTAGTCCTTCAAGGAAATCTTATTATTTTCTTTAGTTTTACTAGTTAGAATTTACCTTCATAATTTCTTAGGATGTATCTTAAATATGTGCAAAAGCTTCTCTTCCTTTCTATTTATAGATTCCTTTTTCTCTTTAATTAAGGTTTAATATCTATTTATCTTGTCTTATTTTAAAGATCCATTGGAAGCATCCCTAATGTATTTTCTAGCAATTTCACATTTGTTATCGTACCAAGGGTTAGTTCTATTCTTTTTCTTTTTATGTAACACCTCAATAGAGAAGTCATTAATTGAAGTAGAGATGGTTTTTGTAAAATTGTGATAGTCATATTTAATATTGTTCTGATATGATATGATATTTAAAGTGTTCCTTAAGTCTTTTAATAAGAGATCAAATTTTTGTTTGTCAAAAAGTAAGTGTCTTTGGTTGTCATAGTGCTTCTCGACAAATATTTTTTGCATGGAAAAGCTAAGAGTTAGGGCTAGAGGTATCTTATCAAACTTAGGTTCATGGTCATCTAAAAGATCAAATTTATTATTTGGTTGTAAATGAGGATATATGATCTTACATAATCAACAACACTACTCTGCAACTCATAGATACAAGCCATCATGTTAGAATTTGGTCACTTCTTTATACCATTGCAAATTTTTAAATCTTCATAACTACAAAGCTTGATTAACTAAGTACCAAGCAAATTCTCAGTGAGAAAATGTGTGTTGAAAAATGTGTTTTGCCTTAAATATATTTTGTATTAAGAAGTCATTCTTTCTCCAAAATGGAGAGGTTTTAAAAGTACCACTTTCACACAAGACACACATCCAACTAACAAATAATTAATCTAGATTTCACATATAATTAAAAACTAATTAAGTTAATAATTTATGGCCCCAAAATGTTTACTCACAGGAATATTTTTTATTTAATCATATGTACTATAAAATGTTTGTTATTTTTTACTCACATGAATTTTTATTTTATAGGGTATTTTTTTTTGTTTGTATTTAAATTAACAATGCGTTTTTTATTTCTTGTTTCTATTACTTTGGACCTTTGAAAACAATTATTAATGTGTTATTTCAAATTACAATTTATAATTATTTTTCAAATTGAAATTAACAAATCATAAGTTTATTTCAAAGGAAATTAAAGGGTGATAAAAATATTGACATATTGTCATTGATATGTTGTCATTGATGTCAATAATCGATGTCATTATGATGTGATGATTTGTGTATATGATGAATTGACCGTGTTGATGTCAACAGTATATCATTCAGCAATGAATGTCAAATAGTATGCAGAGATGGAAAGTGTAAGCTCAGGAGGAGGAGAGAACATTATGCAGAGATTAATGCTCAGCAGGGAAAATGCAGTACAGAAGCAATTCATGATTATTGTTGATCACGATAGGATCAATAATGTTCCTATGATCAAAGAGTAAGATAATTAGCGACTGACTATCCATGCATAAAAGAATGCACAAACAATTATTAAATCTCGAAAGGAAAAGCGTAAGCTCAGAGTGAAAATCCTCAGCAGTCGTCTGATTAGAGTGAGAAGACTCAGTAGTCGTCCTCTCAAGAGGTTGACCGTGTTGATCACCTAAATATAATGAACATAGTTTATATGAGTCACCTTGGGCTTGAGGATCCTTGGAGGATCGTGACCATTGATCTGCAAGCCATATCAACAGCAGGGATAAATTGCAGAGATCGACAGGAGAATTAAACGACTCACTAGTTCAAATCCTACAATTGGCCTAGATTGTCAGATCTCATAGCGCCAAAGATCTACAACTATGGTTGATCCAACAAACAATGAGATTAAGCCATATTAAATCAAGACTGTTGATGCACAATTGCCAGATCAATGATAGGGAAAAATTGTGGAGTTTGGGTGACGAGTTAAATCACTTGCAAGTTGTGGTTTCACAATCATCTGTGATCATGGATCTACTTCAAGAATATTCACAACCGTTGGATCACTTTTGAGTGGAAGGGCAGGATAAGAAGGGAAAAATGATTGAGAATTCAATTATGCGAATTCTCGTCAACCTTCAGATCACTTTTTAGTGGAAGGAAAAGATAAGCTATCAAAGCTACATCGCAGAAAGATCGAGCCGTCGATCTAAGACCTTGATCAATGAACAACATTCGCTTTGGGTCTAATGTTGCGAGGAGGTCTTGCTCCGAAAATTTTGATATTTCAAATTACTGAAATGCAAATCTTCGTCAATCGTTCGATCATTCTGAGTGGAATTACATGATAAGATAGTAGAGCAACACCATAAATAGATCAAGTTATTGATCCAAGATCTAGATCAGAAAAAAAAAATTCACTTCAAGTATAAATATGCGAGGAGTTTACACTCGAAAAAGTTTTAGATTTGGAATACCCGAAGCCCGAAAATCTGAAATGAATAAGGATCATCAGATTTGGAAGACAGACCATTGGATCAAGTCTATTGGCCAGCAAACCACATCAGCAAGGACACTCAACAGAACACGTCAGCATGAACAAGTCACCATTACTACGTCAACAAGGACACGTGGGACAATCACACAATGACAAGTGTCAAGTTGATTCAACATTTTACGTACGTGCAAATCACAAATCCAAGTGACACATGGCAGTTTCTTAGCTCATGACACATCATCAAGTGATGCAAGTAAGTTACATTACTCGGGGAGTTTTGATTCAAGAGATTTACTACCATCACTCGCCCAAAGTCCTTAACTCTTGAATGTCGAAGACCCGAAGTGGACATGAGACATCTGATCTGAAGATCGCTTTGAGAGCATTCTCATCCATCGATCTACTATAGTGGAAGGATAGTGTAAGAGAAATAATTGACCGAAAGCAAGCGGTCTCCACCATTTATGACTTACTGAACATGTGACCACTCCGAAGGAAAGAATGGGTTGAGCTCTAAAATAGCCAAATTCCAAAGACCCGGATTAAATGGTGGCCATCCATATCGATGCTTGATTAAGTCATAGCCATTGGATTTACCAGTGAAAGGATGAGTCTAAGGATCAAAGGTTACCATTGATCTAGTTCTGTGAAATCAACCGTTCGATCTAGATTCATAAGTTTTGAAAATTTGAAAACTCGAAGTTACGAAGTGTGAATTTCCGTCAGTCATCCATCTCATCAGAAGATTCTTGACTGTTGATTTGATGAGCGCTCAAGCACTAGTTTCTCATAGAGTCACCGTTGATCATATGAAATAATAAATGAAGGTAAAAGGTAATGCAACGCTTAAATTGATAAGCTTGTGGTTATATGCCTGTGATCATATGGATTGAACGAAGAACCTCATACAGGATTCATTCGACAGTGAGTCACTCCAGAAACATTAGAATGATTGAATATGATCAAGTTGCTAAAAAGAGAATGCAATAGAAGCACAAGTAGGATCTAATGAGTTTATCCATGTCTATGATCAAATCACGAGGACAAACGAACCGATACACAGTCATGATTAAAATATAGTTAAAACATGAAAACATGAATAAAGATTAAAAAGGAAAATTATACTAACTAAAGTTTAAGATTATCATTTTAAATGAAAAGGTACAATGGTTCAAATATGAAAAGACACAATGATTCAAATTCACACTAGTTGGAAGACTATATAAATAAAAGGAATGGTGAGAAGATAATGTAGTTGAATTTGTTGAAGTATATATATTTATATATAATGGATTGAATGAAAGTTCATTCTATCAGGTTAGTGCATGTTTACAATATGGGTCTTGTATGAGAATTGGATTCCTCACATCTTAGTTGGATCTAAGATCAACAAGTTGGGACCTGTTATGAGGGTTGGATTCCTCATTTCTCAGTTGGATCTGAGAACTACAAGTTGGGTCTTGTAACATAGAGTTGGGTCTCTCATAATTGTATGAAGATGATATTCAAATATTGATGTTATGTATTCATTCAAGTTATTTAATAAGTAAAATATCTATTCTTTTATATATATTGATTGAGAAAATGAAATAAATATTAGTTGTTCAATTAATTTGTGGAAAGCAGAAAATTCTCCAATGTTTTTGTGACACTGATTCACCCCCCCGCTCAGTGTTAAGTACCCATTTCAACAATGGGTATCATAGCAGGTTCCTTCAACATAGTTTAAACACTGAAGGTAGATCCAGAAGAAATGGGTTGACAAATTGTTATCTCCACAAATGAATCTCCCTTATTTAATGGAGTAGATTACTTATCATGGAGGGAAAATATGAAAAGATATTTGAATTCAAGAGAATCTAGAGTTTGGCATTTTGTAGTAAGTAATCCTTGGCACTTAACTACTTGAAAGAGAAAATCCAAAAATGCAAAGGAAGAAAAGAGAAACAATTTAGTAGCCTTAAAAGCAATTCAGGATGGATTGTCGGACCAAGTCAAATAAAAGATGAATCACTACAAATCTTCCAAAGAATTATGGATTCAACTAGAAAATAGTTATCAAAATGAAACACAAGAAGAAGAGAAATCCAATCAAAGCGAGGAAGAAGACTCTAATGAAGATGATTCTTGTCAAAATAAAGAACAAGACTCTAATGAAGAGGATTCTTATTAGAGTAAAGAACAAAACTCAAAAGAAGAGAGTTATTATCAAGATAACGAAGAAGATAAAGAAAATGAAAATTTCAGTCAGATTGAAGAACATAGTTCAGAGAAAAAGACTTCTAATATTAATCAAATACAGGATTTGATTTCATTCAATAGTGAAGAAGATGACCTCATCAAGGAATTGAGGAATACCTCAGTTTTCATTAAAGAAAAATTACATTATCTTAAAACTGATGTTGCAGCTGTTATATAAGAGATTCATTTCAAACTAGGAAATTATATGCATATTAAAGTTCTTGTGGAGTCTCTTAACAGTCTTGATTACACAAACTTTTGCACTCTAGAAGAGTTGGATAAAATACAATAGAAAGATATGATATTACTTTAAAATTTAGATCATTCTAACCATGAAAAGTTTGAACAGAGAGTTCAATTAGAAGAAAAAGAAGAGGAGATTGAGAAATTGAAGAATGAAATCAGTCAGGGAAAAGAAGAATCATTTCATAAGATGGAAGCATAAGTTGTGAAACTTATAAATGAGGTTGAGAAGTCAAACCCTCAACTTGAGGAAATTAACGAAAGTAAAGAAGACCTAAAAATCCAATTAACAAGGAAAGAAAATTCTTACCACATGTTGGAATTGGAAATCATCAATCCCAAAAAGATAAATGAAAGTACTAATGTGGATCTAATAACTCAAATTAAAGAAGCTAAGAAAAGGGAAGAAGCCCAGAAGATCCAAATAACCAAAAAGGAAGAATGATGCCATATGTTTGAATTAGAAAACATCAACCTGAAAAGTATTCAGCTAGAATGTGAGGAAGAAATCAAAGTTTTGAAAACTAAATTTTTTTATCTACAAAATATATGGAAGAATTGAAGACATATGAAAAAACTATTAAATGCAAAGAAGTCTTGGATGAGATAGAAGAAATTGTCATAAATCTAAAGACTCAACTTGAACATGCTAAAGAAGTGGAAGAAGCCCTGAATATTCAGTTGACTAAAAAGGATGAATTATGTCACATGTTCAAGTTAGAAATAATCAATCTCATAAATATGAATTAAAAGACAAAGAAGATTGTCAATTTCCAGAATAGCTCAGCCATAGATCTGTTGATGAAAAACCTGGCCTTTAATACAATAATAAAGAAGACAACTATAGAAGTAAAAAGGAAGAAGAAAATCAAATGACAGATCCTTCAAGCCAAAATAAAATCAAGAATGAAAACACCTTCAATGGCTATTTATTTTCTTGTCATAGCTTTGGACATAAAGGAATGGATTGCAAGAAACTAGAGAAAGTATATACAAGAAAATCCAAAAACTCAATTAGATGTTGGAGATGTAATTTTGTTGGGCACACAACAAAATTGTGTCATACAATAAGATGTAACAACTGTGATAAGTTTGGGCACAAATCTCAAAACTGCAAGAATACAAAAGGTTAATATTTGAATAAGTCATTCAAGACAATGACAAATCCTAATAAAAGTTGGAAGATGAAAGGAGATGATAAATCTCCAAAAGAACAATTAGAAAGAGAAGATCGAAAAAGCAGAATATCTCACAGAAAGATATGAAGGAGAAAGCAAGAAGGATGTTATTACACCTAAAAATGAAGAAAATAATAATAAGAACGTGATGGGTAAAAGTACTAATAAATAATGTGAAATTCAATATGAGATAAATCAATCTCAAGAAAAGAAAATACCTATAGAATAATATGGGATAATATCAAATTTTTATGATGTCATAAGTTGTTAGTAAAAGAAAGAAAAAAAAAAGAAGTTTAATTTGGTTTTTACAAAATCAAAGAATTATGCCAAAGAGTTTCTAAATTAAGATATGGAAAATTTTGACTATCTATAGATTAGTGGTCAAACGAAAAATCATTCGTAGGGTTAGTTGTAGAATACAAGAAGAAGAAAAAATAAAGGTAGCAGAGAAGTTCAATAAGTGTCATTCAACAAAGATCAATTGATAACAAAATTGGCATTTAAATCAATTGGTATAATTCCTCAATTGATATTCATGTGAAATATCAAAGAAGAATAAGAAGCAGTTCAAAAATATCAGTAAGATTCATACTCTTGTTCTATTTGAAAAAGGGAAGTCAGTAAAAACTCAAGAGGAGTATTTTGGTTATTAAATAAGAATGTAATTAGATTAAGTTTTGTAAAGACTCGATCACTACAAAAATTTGTATCAATAAGACTACTTATTTAAAATAAAAAATCACAATAAACTAAGAGAATAAATTAGTAAATTAACAGGGGAAGAGACCTTGTTAGGAAGAGATACCCTTTCAGAAACAAAGGGGGAGAATAGTCAGAAGCAGAGAGAGAGCATATTGATAGGGGGAGTCATTTAATTATTGCAGGCAGAACATGATTCCAGGGGGAGTTACCTAAGTTCATATTCTGGCAAACAACATGCAAATAAACAAATGTTGATTATAAGGGGGACAATCCTTTTTCATTGATGTCAAAGGGGGATAGTAAATGCATAGATAAATTCATATACAAAAGCATTATCAAAAGGGGAGTTTGTGTATGAATTTAGTATGCTTCCCTCAATGACAAAGGGGGAGATTGTTGGACATATTGTCATTGATATGTTGTCATTGATGTCAACAGTCGATGTCATTATGATGTGATGATTTTTTGTTATGATGAATTGACCGTGTTGATGTCAACAATATTTCAGTCAGCAATGACTGTCAAATAGTATGCAGAGATCGAAATCGCAAGCTCGGGAGGAGGAACGAACAATATACAGAGATTAATGCTCAGTAGGGAAAACACAGTACAAAAGTAATTTGTGATTATTGTTTATCATGATAGGATCAACAATGTTCCTATGATCAAAGCTCGGGAGAATTAGCGAATTCATGATTATTGTTGATCACGATTGAATCAACAATGTTCTTATGATCAAAGCTCTGGAGAATTAGCAACTGACTATCAGTGCATAAAAGAATTCACAAATAGTTATTAAATATCAGAAGGAAAAACGTAAGCTCAGAGTGAAAATCCTCAACAGTTGTTCGATCAGAGTGAGAAGACTCAAAATCTGTCCGATCAAGAGGTTGATCGTGTTGATCATCTAAATATAATGGACATTAATCATATGAGTGACCGTGGGCTTGAGGACCGTTGGAGGATCATGACCATCGATCTGCAAGCCATATCAATGGTAGGGATAAATTGCGGAGATCGGTAGGAGAAATAAATGACTCACTAGTTCCAATCCTACAATTGACCTAGATCATCATATCTCATAGCTCTAAAGATATAAGACTGCAGTTGATCCAAAAAATGATGAGATTAAGCCAGATTAAATCGAGACTGTTGATGTGCAATCGCTAGATCAATGACAGGGACAAATTATGAATTTTGGGTGACGAGTTAAATAAATCGCAAGTTGTGGCTCCACAAGCATCCGTGATCATGGATCTACTTCAATAATATTCACAAATATTGGATCACTTTTGAGTGAAAGGACAAGATAAGTAGGGAAAAACGATTGAGATTTTGATTATGCGAATTCCCGTCAACCGTCAGATCACTTTCAAGTGGAAGGACATTATAAGATATCTAAGCTACATTGCAAAAAGATTGGGTCATTGATCCAAGACCCTGATCAATGAACAACATTCTCTTCAGGTCTAAAGTTGCGAGGAGGTCTCACTCCGGAAAGTCTGAGATTTGAAATTCCTGAAATGAGAATCTTCGTCATCCGTTGGATCATTTTGAATGGAAGGACATGATAAGCTAGTAGAGTAGCACCGTAAATAGATAGAGTCATTGATCCAAGATCCAGATCAAATGAACTTATTTCACTTCGAGTATAAATATGCGAGGATTTTACGCTCCAGAAAGTTTGAGATTTGGAATACTCGAAGCCCAAAAATCCTAAATGAATAAGGACCGTCAGATTTGGAGGACATACGAGGACAATTGGAACAAGGCTATTGGTCAATAGACCATGTCAGCATGAACAAGTTAGCAAAACTACATCAGCAAGGACATGTGACACAATCAGACAATGAAAAGTGTCAAGTTGATTCATCATTTCAGGCACATGCAAATCACAAATCTGAGTGACACGTGGAAACTTCTCATCTCATGACGTTTCATCAAGTGATGCAAGTAATTTACGACACTTCGGTAATTTTTCTTTGGGAGATTTACCACCAAAACTCGCCCAAAGTCCCAAAGTCTCAAATGTCGAAGAATCGAAGTGGACATGAGATGTCTGATCTAAAGATCACTTCAAGAGCATTCTCATCTATCGATATACTACAATGGAAGGATAGTGTAAGCATAATCGTTGACTGACAACAAGCCGTCTCCACCATTTATGACTTACTTAGCAGGTGACCACTCTAGAGGAAAGAATGGATTGAGATATGAAATCTCCGAAGTCTAAAGACCTAGAGTAAATGGTGGCCATCCATCTTGACGCTTGATTAAGTCCTAGCCGTCGGATTTAGTAATGAAGGGATGAGTGTAACTATGAAAGATAATCGTTGATCTAGTTCTGTGAAATAAACCGCCCGATCTAGATTCAGAAGTTTTGAAAAGTTGAAAACCCAAAGTTCTGAAGTGTGAATTTCCATCAGCCATCCATTGATTTGATGAGTGCTTAAGAACTAGTTTCATCTAGTGTTTGGTCACCGCCATTGATCATATGAAATAAGAAATAAAGACAAAATATAATAAAAAGATTAAGTTGATAAGAACGTGGTTCTATGCCTGTGATCATATGGGTTGAAGGAAGCACCTCGTACAGGTTTCATTCGATTGTGATTTACACAAGAACAATACAATGATCGAATATGATCAAGTTGGTGAAATGAGAATGAAGCAAAAGCACGAGTACGATCTAATGAGTTGATCCATGTCTTTGATCAACTCATGAGGACAAACAAACTGATACACAATCATGATTAAAAGATAGTTAAAACATGAAAACATGAATAAAGAATAAAAAGGAAAATGATATTAACTAAAGTTTAAGATTATCATTGGAAAAAAAAAGGTACATTGGTTCAAATATGAAAAGACACAATGATTCAAATTCACACCAGTTGGAAGACTATATAAAAAAAAGGAATGGTGAGAAGATAGTGTAGTTGAATTTGTTGAAGTATATATATTTATATATAATGGATTGAATGAAACTTCATTCTATCAGGTTGGTGCCTGTTTACAAGCTAAGTCTTGTATGAGGATTGGATTCCTCACATCTCAGTTGGATCTGCGATCAACAAGTTGGGACTTGTTATGAGGGTTGGATTCCTCATTTCTCAGTTGGATCTGATAACTACAAAATGGGTCTTGTAACAGAGAGTTGGGTCTCTCATAATTGTATGAAGATTATATTCAAAGATTGATCTTATGTATTCATTCAAGTTATTTAATAAATAAAATATTTATTCTTTTATATATATTGATTGAGAAAATGAAATAAATATTTGTTGTTCAGTTAATTTGTGAAAAGTGGAAAATTGTCCAGTGTTTTTGTGACACGTATTCACCCCCCCTCTCAATGTCAAGTACCCATTTGAACAAATCATATGTACCATAAAATGTTTGTTAAACTTTTAATGATAATTTTTATTTTATAGAGTATTTTTTTTGTTTGTATTTAAATTAACAGTGTGTTTTTTATTTCTTGTTCCTATTACTTTGGACCTTTAAAAAAATTATTAATGTGTTATTTCAAATTACAATTTATTATTGTTTTTCAAATTGAAATTGACAAATCATAAGTTTATGTCAAAGGAAATTAAAGGATGATAAAAATATTGAAACATAGTGAATTTTTAATATGATGGACCATGATAAATGTTAAATATCAATAATGTTCATCTCCACTCAGGTCTCTATTACCATAAGTGACATGTTTAACTCATAATAAGTATATTTTTTATAAGTAGTTTACATTATATCTTATTGTTTACCTTGAATTATGTCTTAAAAAATGTTAAATTTACTATCAATTATTCATAATTGATAGACTATTAAATTAAAATAAAATTATTAATGATGATTTATAATAAATAAACTAATAAAAAACAAAATATTATATATATAATTATATTAAGATGATTTTCATAAATTTGATATTTAAAATAAATATAAAATTGACACTAAAAATATTAAAAAAAAATATTTTAATAAAAATATATATAATTAATTTTTTTTTAATAAAAATATATATAATTAAAAATGGAGAAAATAATTTTTAAAATTTAATGATTCCAATTAACATAGAAGTATTTTAATGTTAAAGCCAACAAATCTTCCAAGTAGCACTGGAGTTCATATAATTATATATTTAAGAGTAATAACTATGATATGACGTTAAGGATAATGTAAATTCAATTTATTTACTTAATATTTAATATTTAAAATTAAAAAAATAAAGTATGTTATTGTAAACAAAATTAAAAGTTTCTATGTATAACACTTTAGAATTGAATACAGTATTATAAAATCATATAATATGAACGTTGTGGTAAGGTATTAAAATTTTAAAAAAATTGTACTGGAAATTTTATAAATAGCGAGGGTTGGTTAAAGAAAAGTAATTGTTCTTTATTGTTTATTATTTATTCATATTTATATTAAGAATTTAGAAAATTGTTTGATTAGGCTTTTATGATTAGTTATTACTTTTATTTATGTAAATGAGAGTTATTATCCTCTTGTTTGTTGATGAAATTGTATTTTAACAATTTGAATCTTTTTCTTTATAATTAACATAAAATTTTCAAATATGTGTTTCTAATCTTAATGATAATAATCATTAAATTAAAATAAAACACATAACTTTAATGATAACAATCATTAAATCAAAACACATAATCTCATTTTGTTGATAATATTGTACTTTAACCATTTGAATATCTCATACTTAACATAAAATTTCTAAAAGAATTTTTTTTAACTTTAATGATAACAATCATTAAATCAAAACAAAACACATAATCTCATTTTATTTATGATAGTACCAATTTGGAAAAGTTTTTTTTTGGTAATTGAAAATTGATTTAGACCATAAGATAAATTCAATCTATAATGTAAAAAAAAAAAATGCATAATGGAAAACTTACTTTTATTCTTGGAACAATTTTAAAGTTAAAGAATTTTCATTTTGGAAAGGAAAGAAAGTCATGTTCGACAACCTTATTATTTCAATGATTTTGTATGCCTGGAAGGTTGTGGGATGTAGCGTTTCTATTAAAATTTGAAGAAAAATTATTGAAATCTATGGTTTTGTTTACTAGTAAATTAAGATATTCATAATATAAATATTAGATTTTACCTAGATTTACTTATAAACAACAAATAACTAGATAAAGAATCAAAATACTATAAAATGTTACATCTTTATTTATGAAATTAATATTCATTTGTCTCTTCAAGGGACAAACTCTAATTAAGAAGAGCTTTAATTGAAATAAACTTCACAAAACATATCATTAAATTTCTTCTACTTCTTTGTAGGGTTCTATATACCTCCTAGGAACATTATGGAGAAGGGAGTTTGTAATAGTTAGAACCTTATACTAAGCCACATTACACTTATCGCCTTCTAACTAGTAGGTGTGCCTTATTTACTAGGGATGACTTCCCTACATAGAAGTCTATCTAATTACATAGGTGGTTAGGGTAGGACCCTAAAATTCCCTTCCCCTTAAAAACACAACATTTTCCTCAAGGATAGGAAGGAGGGAATTGTTGAAGGACCAATGATGGTTCCCATGTGGCATCGTTGAGGGTGTATCATTTAACTATAACAGGACCTCCTGTATATTGTACAAGTGGAGATGATTCTTTCTTTTTTCAAGGAAAACCTCAAGATACAACCACATGGAACCTTATTCAACATGATTTAGAAGGACAATTGTTAGTGGGAAAATCCCCCCTTTTACTATATTAGGGTTTAAGATGTAGACAGAGTGAATAACAGTCTAAAAGTCAATATATTCTCTACTCTACCCCAAACATACCAAAACAAATGAAAATAAAGCAATAGGAGAAGAGATCAGGTAACTATACATTTTATCCCAGATCTGGTGATGATCTCCTCAAGGTTCATAGTTCCTATGACTCCACATCTCCTCCCAAGGATGATCTGCATCCAAATATAGCAAAACAAGGACTACAAGCATGCTATTATATTCATGATTTAGGGTTAGATATCAAATTCTGAGTATAAATCAAAGAGAATACACAAAAAATCATCATTTGGGAGAGGGAAAAGAGATTCTTTTATTCCTCAAACAAAGAATGAAACTTACAATTTGTGTTGACCACCATTCTGCGAACCTGGTCTAGGATTCTCCTTACAATGCTCCAAGAACACATTTGATAGGCCTCTTCTCACAATATTCTTATCTCCTTAAGGAAGGGGAATGGATTGAATGGAAGAAAACAGACTGAATGCTGAGGAAGTTACTCACAAAAGCTTGAAAATGCTTGGGCAAGTAGGGGAGTGAAATTGGGCAGATTTTCACTGTTCTTATTCTTGGATGTGAAATGGGACCCCAACACCTCATTTTATATGATAAAAGGATGGTTATTCGATTGGGTGACAAGATATAACAGGTGAATTGGTTGGGAAACCTCAATTATCCCGTGAATTTCAACGAATTCCTTGCATCTTTTTAATTTTTCCAACTATTGCAAGCATACATGGGTTTTTTAGTATGCAGAAAGCATATGTACGCGATATGTAGTGGTGAAAAAAGCTTATGTGCGTGAGTTTTAATGGTGTAGGGCATGCTCATCTTCTAAAAAATGAATTTTTAAGAAGAGATTGATCCATATGGATATCAGTGGCCACCCACCTTTTCCAACTGGCTCAAAACAGTTTTCTGACAAATTTGGCAATTTACTATTTTTAGCAGATTGTTGACGGGCAAAATTGACCGCTCGTCAACTGGAGGAGTGAATTCGATCTAGGGTTGTCTAATTAACCCAAGTTGTTTGGATTAATTCACTACGATGGGCTTTGCGGCTCCGTTGGCCGATCTAAGTCCTAAAGAAAGAAAAAAATAACTAAACGAATAACAAAAACCTAATAAATAACAATCACTAAAATCTATAAGTACATTTAAATATATATATATATATACAATTTATTTAACTAAAATTATAATCAATAACTTTATATAAAATCTGTACAAAACACGATTTTTAATCTAAACTCGTAAAAATCAAATGTAAATTAGTTACTTTAACAACAGTAATAACGAAAGTGAAAATACTATATAATTTTTTGGTTTTTTTTCTTGGATGAATACATTCATGAAATTGAATATTAAACTACTTAATAGAACATAAAATTATAGGTAACGGAAATCATACCATATATTTATAACTTCTAAAATAAAAAAACAAACGAAATAAAATAACAGACTAACCTATTAATGCATCCAATGTCTGTTCAATAGGGAATATCCAGCCACCTTGTCCGGGAAGTAAACCTACAACGGATTGTAATGTTTTTCTAACCAAAAGGGAAACAATGTGTTGTAGATTGAGTTTTGATAACAGAACATAAAAGGAACACAGTTACAGTGATCTAATGATTTACAAGTAATTACGATGAGATGATCGGTATAGTATCTGTCGATCCATGATCGGCACACATCACATTGTGACTGTAAGGAATTTGCATGAGAACGAACAACATTATGGGTCAGAAAATCCTCCATACGGATGGTAGATTTATCATAGAGCTGGATACTAGGGAATTCTGGGTTATCTTTCAAACAAGGAGGCAGATTATCGACATAGTTATAGGGTCAGTCAGTGTTTAGCCCGAATGACACGGGATCTTCTTCAGCAAGGAATTTGTCAATTTCTGATTCTGAGCTTTCGCTCACTTCAATCATGCTAATCATGTCTACACGGGGGTTTTTTTTATTTCGAAGACTTCGAGAAATTAACTGAACAACTCTTTTGGCTTTGAAATTGACATCAACACTACCTTTTAACTTCTTTCCTGTAGGCTTCTTCACAGTTTTAGTACAATCCATTGGATGTGAAACCGGTCGACTGTCCTGTTGAATGACCTTAGGGTAGCTCGAGGGTTCGCTATTAGTGGGGAAATCACAAGATTGGAGAGGTGGAGGAGAGGCCGTTGGGTTCACAAGGGTTTCCTCAACGACTAGCTTATTTACTTCTCCCAACTCAGGGTTACCAAAACCATTTCGCGTAATGAACGAATCCCAACAATCATTTTGTGACTGTAACTGGTGCATGAGGATGATTTTAATTAGGCCATGATGAAATAGACTTGAATCTGACCTCTGTTTCCTAAATATTTTCCCCATTTTATACAAACTTCTGAGTAGGTAATAAAGCATATTCAACGGAAAACCAATAAAATTCATAAGGAGGCGTAAATGATATAGGAAAACAAGTCTGAATCGTCCCTCACATGTGATGAATTGCTTCACTACGGCAAGTAAATCATTCCACCTAGGTTTCAAGAATGAAATTGACATACCTGATG
Organism: Picea mariana; assembly: GCA_032191745.1. Classification (NCBI taxonomy): domain Eukaryota; kingdom Viridiplantae; phylum Streptophyta; class Pinopsida; order Pinales; family Pinaceae; genus Picea; species Picea mariana. The sequence goes on along the minus strand of JASDQU010104742.1, from coordinate 74,169 downwards.
CAGGAGCATCGCCAATGTCAAGCCAGCATGGGGCAAGCGCCAACGCATTTTGGGCACATGATGAATTGTTTAAAAACTTTTGAAGATGGATGCGCCAAACGTAAATGTAATAGTTAAGAAGATGCATACTTATAGATTGTGATCATACCTTGAGCGACCCGATCTCGTCTGAAGGACTAAGAAGGCATTTATGTTAGTTAATGTTAGTAGGTATCTTTGAATTCTCAGATTTGACAGTTTTAGGAGCAGAGGGAAAGAGAATATAAACACCCTCATTGTATTATTGTATGATAGTGAAGAAAATTACCAAGGGAAGAGCATACTAAGCTGGAGCAGGGAAACTATGTTTGAAAAACACCCATGTATAGAGATTTGAGTTAATAGAAGAAGTCTTAATTCAGATTCACGACATTGTATTTGTTTCTTGTATGTGTATGTTGAATGGTATGTTCATGGTTTTACTCTTTCTGTTATACATTTTATTTCTATGTTGTGTATGAATGATTTCATGATTATGTTTGAAGTCTGAGAGAGAAAGAGTTAGGAAATGAGTTTCAATTGTTTTTCTGTCTGAGCGAGAGTTCCTGCAAGGAGTGCAGTTGAATTTCCCACAAGCAGTGCGTTGAAAAAGGGTTCGGAGGTTTGTCTCTGAAAGTTCAGATAGGATATATTTTGTCCTCATTTCCTCAAAAGTGCAGTTAGGCATAGGAGTCGTCCAAAGTGTGCACAAGCCGAGTGAAATTTTAGGGGTTTGTAGCCTGAATGACTTGTTGAGAGACTACTGCTTTAGGGAGTGTGTAGAGTTGAAAGGATTTCAACACTTGAAAGTGTTTGAAGTCCTGCCACAAGGAGTGTGAGGAGGATATTTCTAAAAGACTCGAAGTTGTGGAAAGGCTCAAAAGAGTTTGAATCTTCGAAGTTGTCGAAGGGAGGCAAGAAGCCAAGTTCCTTGAAGAATTGAAAGGAGGCACAACAACGTTGTGGTGTAGGAGGACAAGTTCCATACAAAGAAATATTCCGTTTAAATTTTGTAGAAGTCCTCGAGAAGGAAGGGAAAGGAGATCATGAACCATCGAACCTCACTTAGATACCCATCATTCATGGGATATGATAGGAGTTGCACGGGGGTTAAACCCTCGCAAGCAGAGAAAAAGTCCTGAAAGGCGTCGAGATATCGGGACTTCAGAATTCGGGATATCAGAAGTCTTGAGGATAGGAGATCAGGTCACTTCATAGTGAAAACCCCAAATTTGATCTGAGCGATCCATTCATTCGGACATGTGGCGGAGAACAAGAACCCTTCGATATTTCGACTACCTAGGTTTCGAGTTGACAAAGAAATTGTGACATCGGGGAATTTCAAGTCGCGAAATACGGAACTAAATCAGGACCATTCATCTGTTGGGACACGTGGCGATGATCAAAAGTCCACCGACATTTCGCATGTAGGGACTTCGGGGATCAAGAGATAGTATGCAGAGCATTTCGGCATTTGATTTCACGAAATCGTGAAATGATTAAGGACCGTCCATCATAGGAGGACGCATGGCAAAAATCCAAGAGTTCAAGAAAAATCTCGATAGGAAAGTCCATCGGCATATCAAAGTTCGACATTTCGTGAATCCTTAAGATAGGAGACCTGCGCATTTCAGGAATGGAAGTTCTAAAATCACAAAAAGGTGGAAGCCTATTTGTGGGCCAGTGCCGGGAATCGTGTCAGAGTTTGACATTTAAGGATTTTGGCAAATAGAGAATCGAGATTTCGGGGTTCGTGGAGTAGAGTTGCATGACATCGCAACTCGCGAAAGCCAAAAAGCCGAAATTGATATCAGGATTCAGGAATTTAGAGTTTGTGTTGACATGAGGTTTTGGCATCGAGAGTCTCTAACTCTCAATACGTGAAAATTGCGTTGACCATTGGATCAAGCGGGGAATCGTAGCCGTCGATTTCTTTCGGTGAATGAACATCGAAATTTTGGTAATGTGGGAACCGGGATTTCAAATGTCAAGGGGATGAGTTTCATGACATTACGACTCCCGAAATCGTGACAAGGAGAAAGGCGAAATAGAGAGAGGAAAGGCCAAGTCTCATAATTTTAGGTTTCAGGGCTCTGAGAGACAAGACACTCGGCCACATGACTCGTGAAATCGCGAAGTCCGATCTCCTAAAGCATAAGGGAAAATTTCTCAAGGTTGTTTGTGGGTGCATATTTCCCGAAAGGGAAATAGAAGGGTTAGTCGAGCACTTTGGGCCAGAAGAGAGGAAAAGATCCTGTGTGGATCCTAGTCTCTGGATCTAGGAGAAGGGGTTCTGCATCAATACCTCTATCACAACTAGTTATTTTTTGTGAGGTAAACAGTAAAGTCCAAGGGACTTCTTCCACTTTCGCGTTTTTGAACCATTTCTGACCAACCACTGGAAATCCTGTGGCTTGACTTAGGAACTTCCAATTGCACATCACCAATTTTTGCCCTACATCCATCAAAGGTTAAGGCAAACTCTTGGGCGACCTGAAGATTAAAACCCTGAAACTTTTCGATGAAAATATGCCAACCATTCCTTTCCAAATCTTCCCTAGCATTATCATATGAGAGCAAGGTTTGGATGTCGTTTAGTTCAACCCTTACCACTGGAGTGATACTAAACAAACGGGTAATTAATGCACAACACACAGGTAGGGTTTGCAAAAAAGAAACAGAGCCATAGCCCCGAGATTTATCAATACATGTTGTGATGATTCAAATGATGGGCAAGGTGTTTAATCAAAATGCATGTGAGGAGTTTTGTGAAACTCGAGACCATGCTAAGGAGTAATGGAAACTTTTACATTGTATGCCACCTTGGTACCAAAGTACTCTAAACATAAGTGTGTGCATCATAGTTTGATTACAAAGTTAGGTAAGTTTACAAAAATCGAATAGTCAAGAGTTTCGTGAAAGAAATATGATCAAAAATCAAACCAAAATCAATACAAAAAAAATAGAATATCAAATGGTGGGGGTATTTCATTCATACAACCATAAATCTCTTAGGCATGTTTAGAATCGAAAGGGTCACAAACAAGCAGAGCAACATGCTCATAGAAAGAAATCACAATTCTGTAATAAACCATATGCTTTCAATAAAATTTTAAAACAGAATAGTAATGATAGTTGTAAGTTTTCATGCTTTCAGTCATGAAAATGAAGCATGAATAGATGATAGGTAAAATGAGATGATTTACAACTGTCGTTTAGAGAAATTCTCATAAAGAGTAATAAAATTTCATAGACCCTGTGTAGGTAGCTTATAAAAATAACAATTACATAATCGCTGCCAACAATGGCGACATACTGGGAGAAGCAGTTATCTCGGTCATACGAGCGAGTTCAGGCTAGAATAATCAGAAAAAAACTTCGAATCGGAAACAACTGAAAAGTTGTTTGACCATCTCAAATAATTATAATGCAGTTCAGTTTCAGACAACTGTTATTTTTAAAGAAACAAAAATTGGTGACAATCTTAGCAAAAGAGAGCCACGATGTAAAGTTAAAATATTCAATACTGTTGACAGGGCCGCTGCTGCTAGCAAGCATCTATAGCCTCGACAAGGATGTCAATTAACCCACTTTGATATCTGTATCATGTCAAGAAATTCCAGATCAGAACGAAGGACGTTTAAGGTCAAAATAGAATCCATATCTGAGAATTTTCTTTTATCTGACATTGCTTCACTGCTAGCGGGCCTGTTCAGTACCCCGATGAAGTTATCTTGGCGTCATGCATGCATTTACCCGCTGCAAGAAGACCTGTTCAGTGTCTCAGTGGGTTTACAAGAACTTCCCACAGCTCTCTAAAAGTTTATATTATATTTTTTTAAGATATTCAATAGAGTGGGGTGACGCTGAAAATTCTAGTTTTTTAACACATCTTGTTATGTCACAGACCTTGAAATTTTATTTTTTTTAGCTATCCTCCATCAAGATCTAGAAATAGTTTATTAATAAAACTGACTTTCAAGAATAGGGAGACATCGTTGAATTGTTATCTTAAAGAACAGGGACAGTGTAAAAAGGATTTTTATAGATGGTCGTAAATACTTTCAATTGCAGACTGAAAGCAAGAAAATTATTTTCAAACAAAAGTCATCTTTAAGAAGGCTACAATTTCAGAGAAATACAACAATTGATGTTTTGACAACTTTCAGCAGTCGTTTTTGAGGGGAATTTTTTTCTTTTTTCTTTGTCTGAGCTAGCCCATGGTGTAGGGATATGTGTTTCAAAAGAAAGACCGATAAGTAGAAATGAAAACCAAAAAAAACCAGAAAAGAAAAACAAACAACAAGTAAAACAAAACAAAAAATATTTACAAAGGGTGTATGGGAGAGTCATCAGGTAAAGTATTTTTTTAGAGCTTGACCATTCACCGGGAAGGTGTTTGGCTCTCCCTCTAAATTCTGTAAGTGAAAGGAACTGGGACCCAGTTTCTCAACAATTAAAATGGTCCCAACCACAAGTTCTGAAACTTAGTATGCTCTCCTTTCCCCTCATGAGGTTTGTTCCACTTTAGGACAAGGTCATCTACCTCAAAATTTCTGTCAGAGGAAGAATTGGAATCAAACCAGTTTTTAACAATGAGTTGATGTTGATCCAATTTTCGTTTTTCTTGAGCCCTTACTTCCTCTAACTTTAACAAAGTGTTAATTCGACTCTCCAAGAGGGGACAATCTTCTTTCTGTACCTTCTGTGATAACTGTAGAGATGGAAGAAGGATATGTGGTGGAAGAATCGTTTCCCTGTCATAAACAAAAAAGAAAGGTGAGTTACCCACAACAGTTTTAGGAGTTACTCCGTTAGCCCAGATTGCATTCAATAGTGTGTTATGCCAGTTTTTATGGTTTTCGGAGACCGTTCTCTTCATAATTTTGATCAGATTTTTATTAGTTGATTTCATCAAACCATTGCCTTGGGGGTAATAGCTGGTGGAGTACTTTAATTTTATTCCTTTTTCCAGAGAAAAATTGCCCATTTCAAGAGATGAAAAATAGGAAGCATTGTCAAATACCGAAATGAGTGATAATATTTGAGTTCAGGAAGGATATTACCTGGCTAGTATTTACAACTATTAATGGGACAGCCTTGAACCACCTGGTGAAATAATCAATGGTTGTTATGATGTATTTATGATGTTGCAAGGATGCCAGATTGATTGGGCCTATAATATCCAGGCCCCACTGCTGAAAAGGGGAGTCTACCGAAAATGGTTGCAAAGGGAATGCTAGTTTCTGTATCCAGATGCTTTTTGAAAAATCACACACTTGCGACATAACGCATGAGATTCTTTGAAAAGGGTAGGCCGGTAATAACCTTCTCTTAATAATTTGTGGGCAGTGGTGTCTCCACCGAAATTCCCACCAGCTTCCCCTGCATGTAACTCCAATAAGACTTTTTCTGCTTCATTTTTTTCAAGACAGCGCATAAGTATTCCATCGAAATTTTGGCGAAACAAAATACTATTAATCAGCTAAAAAGAAGCATGTTTTAATCTTATTTCTCTCCTTTTTGGGGGATCAAGGTGACAGGGAGCTGATCTGTGTATAAGACAAAATTTAATGTCATCATACCAGGGACTAGCAAGGTTTTGTGCACAACAGATTTGATTTTGATGGTGCTGACATGGATTTAACATATCATTTTCATTTTGTTGTCCTATAGTTGAATCATTGACCAACTTTCATAAACCTTGGCCCCTAACAATTTGTCCTAGGGTGATTTCTATGTCATATTCTTGTAAGGATGTGACCGAGTTTGCCCTTTTTTTGCCTAGTTCTTTCTGTACTAACAAATTTCTGACAGCCAGGTAAGGGACAATGATTTTCGTCCTAGATTTCAACAGATAAGATCGAAAGTGTTTTACTTCTTTAAAAATAGCATAAGATTTTTGATCTACTGCTGGGTAATTAAGTTCTACTCCCTTAAAGACTGAGCTCATAAAGGAAATTGGGACTTCGTTGTTTTCAACGTTCTTTTCAGTTAGGACAGTAGCGTAAGATCGGTCATAGGCAAATGTGTAGAGGGTGAAGTCTCACGAAAAATCAGGGCTCATTAGAGAAGGAGCATCTATTATGGCCTTTTTTATTGAATCAAAAGCCTGACTTTCTAAACGTCCCCAATGGTACTGTACATATTTTTTTATTAAGTTTTGTAATGGTCTCACCATTTCTGAAAAGCTGGGGACGAATATCCTAACAAAGTTTATCTGTCCTAAGAAAGAATGCATGGAATTTTTTGACGAGGGAGGGGGCAGTTTCGAAATGAATTGGGTTCTTTCAGGGTCGACAATCATCCCTTCATTTGATACAATGAATACGAGGAGCTTACTTTGTTCTACTGCGAAGACATATTTTTTAGGATTTAAATAAATTTCGTACTTACGATATCGCTGTAGAACAGATCTTAAATGAGCTAGATGGTCTCCTTTATTTTTTGAGAAGACAGTGACATCATCTAGGTAAACTACTACAGATTGATTGATTAAGCCATGGAAAGCGATATCCATTGCTCTCTGAAAAGTGGCACCGGCATTTATGATCCCAACGGGCATCTTTCTATAAGCGTAGGTGCCCCATGGGGTAAGGAAAGTAGTTTTGAGCTGGTCTGGGGGAGACATAAGTACTTGGTTATACCCTGAAAAACCATCCAACAAGGATAATCGTTCAGAACCAGATACCTGTTGAAGGATCTATTCCATGGGAGGGACAGGGTAGTTGTCTTTATCAAATGCTCAGTTAAGATTTTAGAAATCGACACATAGTCAGATTTCACCACTCTTCTTTCTGACAGGGACAAGATTAGAGACCCATTGTGTGTGCCTTACTGGGAATATTATTTTAGCATTCAAGAGTTTGTTTAAATCCTTCTTGACTTTTGGTTCGAGTTTTGGGTGCATCTTCCTTAACTTTTTTTGAAAAGGTTGGGTCTAGGGTTTCATGGGAATAATGTGTTGTATGATGTTAGGATCAAAGGTTTTTAGGTTGTTGTATGTCCAGGCAAAAACATCTTTGAATTCCTTGAACAAATTAATAAATGATACGTTTTCTTGCTCAGAACACCCCAACCCCAAATTGATGCACTGTGGGTTGTCTTTAGTTACCAAATTTAATTTTTCATGTGTCAAGGAGGAACTATTCATTTTACAATTCATTGATTTTCTCAACTTATCATGAAGATCATAAAATTTTTCTAACCTAACCATAGATTTCGGGATAGAGTTTACCATGTCTGATGTAGATTCCAGGGATCTTGGATCTGGTATTACCATAAAGTCGCGAAGATTTCCGTCATGGGTACCTTCATTGATCACTGCACCCTGGAAAGTTTCTTCCATATGAAGAAAACTGATGATCTGTTGATCGTCATTGAAGACTCTCCAATTAGTGATGTTGTCCGGGACGGACTATCTGAACAACAATTTGACAGAAAATGCATTTGGAGATAGGCCTTCTGTAGGAAAAAGTTTTGAAGCGACATTAGGTAACAAATCAGCTTCAGAATTATTCAATCTAGGAATAGAATTTATGTTAAATGCAAAAAATTTGTTCATCAAATTCCATACCTCAATCTGATAGATTTTTAGGTATGGAGATAAACAGTGGATGGAATTTTTTACCTATCTAACCACTATTTTTGAATCACCAAAAATAGTCAAATTCTAAATGTTTAAATCTAGTGCTTTTCTGAGACCTTGCAGGAGTGCCTCATATTCGTCCATGTTGTTTGTACATTCGAATTATAACCGGCAAGCAATCAAAGTCGTGTTACCTGCTAGATCGATGAGCACACACCCTGCACCAGATCCATCCTTAGATTTTGACCCATCGAATTAAAAAGACCATATTTGATTTTTGTCATGTGCATGTGACCACTGAGAGAAGGTCATTGACTGTGTGCATGTCATAATTTCAGATTGTTGTTCTGGGTCAATGATGGTAGAAGTTTCGGCCATGAAATTGCTGAAAAAAGTGTCCATCCCTTATATTTCAAGCGAATTGGCAGAAGCAGTGAATGGTTCATTGGGATCATTTAAATTAGTTATCGTGAACTTCATATAAAGTTTGCGATTTACCTTGATTCTATTAGGATTTCCATTCTCGGGAAACCACAAGTGAGACCAATCCGTCGCAAAATAGCCATGTAATTGTTCTGACCAATCTCTAGTTAAAAACAAACCATATATTTCTAGGATATCTACAACAATGATATCAATCAATTGATGGACTTTAGGATTAGATGATAATCTGATAAGCACATTTTTTAATTCTCCTATCACTTTAACACTAGTTCGATCAAGCTAAATAATTTTCAAGTTGGATGGTTGAAATTCGGAATTAATTATTTGATAGACAGACCAAGGCATTATGTTAGATGTTGCAATTGAATCTACCATACAGTGATGTACATTCCTACTGAAAATTTCAAAAGTCAACAAAAAGGGAGGGACATTTCTGCGAGTATTAACAGTAGAAGTTTGCTGTTTTTTAATCGCAGCCCCTGAAACTAGTTTATCTACATTTGTTACACTATTTACAGGAAGGCCTCTTTTATCATGAGGTTCGAATGTCATTTTGGAAGAGGCCTTTTGAGGAGTTTTGAGGTTGTTTTCAACAACTTTGTTGCTATTTGGATTGTTGTTTTTTCTATTTTCCGCAATATTATGCAGCATCTTTTGCAAAAGAAAAGGGAATTTTAATAATTCATAAACAGAAATGTTAGCCCTAAGTTTTTTTAGATCCTCAATCAAATCATAATATAAACTTGGGTTTGTTGAATTCTGTTTAGTCTCAATTGATTTCGGTTGTTTTGGAGGCATAGTAGTTTCAATTTCAGAAGAAGACTTATTTGTTGTCTTGCTCATGGTATTGTAAGAATGCACTGTTTCGAAATTAGCTTGAAAAATGCTATCCGAAAAATGTCGAAAAATGTTTGGAGAGGATTCATATTCTTCTATTGTCTCTTGTTTAGCTACTTCTTTATGAGTCTCGGGAGGTATCAAGTTATCATGTGCTTCTAGGATCGTTTGAATAGCAAATTGTAAGCTTTCTAGATTTAGGCCTTAAGAATTTGAGCTAGGTCGGTTTGTGGGAAAAGGGTTCCTAAAAGGGGTTTTGTAAGGCCCTTTTCTCGAAGAAGCTTCTTCAACCAACCTTTTCAAATCTATAACTTGATTGGATAACTTCTGAATGACTTTCTGTAAGTTTTCTAGATCCGAACTCTCTGGTTGAGCTTTGTTTTGGGGAGGTCTAGGAAGGATTTCAATTTTCTTCTTGGAGGATGAACTAGTCTAATCTCGTTATAGGTATTGTCTTTTAAGCTAAGAATATCTTTCTCGATTTGACTCACTTCTTCGAAGGCTTCTAACAATGTGGCTTTCTTGGACCTCTTTACCCAAATAGCTATGTTTTGATGTAAGGCTTTCGTGTAGTATGAGACAATAAGATTTTCAGCAGGCATTGAATCTGTGGGAATTCGGTTCTTTAGTTTCAGGAACCTTTGATTAAAGTATTTATCTTTTCTTTGGGGTTCATTTTTAAACTAGAAAGCTCCATGACTAGAACTTCAAGAGAGTTGTTGTCTCTGAACTTCTCAAGGAAATGGGACTCGAATTTATCCCATGACATAATGGTGTGGGGCTGTTGGGCAAAGTACGAGGTAGAGGCATTGCCTTCAAAGGTGTAGGGAAACAATTTGCACACTACGTCTTTGTGATCAACACTATGGAGCCTAATGGCTAGCATAAACTTTTTGATGTGATCTTCAGTGATCTGCTTGGAGTCTGGGTCAAATTTAGGGAGCCATTTCTCCGGATGTTTAGGCAAAGGATGTTGGGGACCAGGTATGGCCACTGCATCTTGGTTGAGACAAGGTCTGGCAGGATTGTTTAGATTGGCCATAGGTGCGGGTGGTGTCAAAGCCTGAGATGAGGAACTGCATTCGTCTGAGGATTCTTCTCCAGAAGAAGAAGGAGATGAAGGCGGTGGTGATGGTGGAATACCAGATCCTCCTTCTACAGGAGTGAGGATATGATCTGGATCCATAGGGTTTAAGGTAAGATTAGTACCTTCAAGTTTCTCTCTAATATCAGAGAAGTCTAATGGTTGGTTCAAAGGTCAACCTAGTTGTCTGATATAGGTTAAGGCACTGTGCATCCTTATGAGGGATTGACAAACAATTTCTTGTATGTCGCCACTTGAGGGATTTGGAGTTACTGGTTCAACTGTGATCTGTGGATCATCATTTGATGTGGTTGTTGTTTGAGGGACAAATTTGTCATCTAAACGACTTCTAGTTACTATAGGTGAGAGGGTAGGTGGGGGAGGAGTCTTGTGACATCCTCATGCCATTAATAGTTTTCAGGCCCTCCTTCTAGCGTCATTTTTTGATGGGCAAAATTGACCGCTCGTCAAATGGAGGAGTGAATCCGGTCTGGGGTTGTCTAATTAACCCAATCTATTTGGATTAATTCACTTCGATGGGTTTTGCGGCTCCGTTGGCCGATCTAATTCCTAAAGAAAGAAAAAAATAACTAAAGGAATAACAATAACCTAATAAATAATAATCACTAAAATCTATAAATACATTTAAATATATATATGTACAATTTATTTAACTGAAATTATAATCAATAACTTTATATACAATCTCTACAAAACACGAGTTTTAATCTAAACTCGTAAAAATCAAATCTAAATTAGTTACTTTAACAACAGTAATAAAGAAAGTGAAAATACTATTTAATTTTTTGGTTTATTTTCTTTGAAGAATACATTCATGAAAATGAATATTAAACTACTTAATCTAACATAAAATTATAGGTAATGGAAATCATACCATATATATATAACTTTTAAAATAAACAAACAAATGAAATAAAATAACAGACTAACCTATTAACGCATCCAATGTTTGTTCAATAGGGAATATCCAGCCACCTTGTCTGGGAAGTAAACTTGCAACATATCATAATGTTGTTTCGAACAAAAGCGAAACAATGCGCTAGAGATTGAGTTTTGATAACAGAACATAAAAGGTACACAGTTACAGTGATCTAATGATTTACAAGTAATTACGACGAGATAAATCTTCCTATAAGAACTTGCATGTAGACATTCAACAAAAATTAGAGATGAATCTCCTAATTTAAATTGGATAGATGATCACTGTGTATATATTGTATCTGAAACATAAGATATGGGCAGCATATAAAATGAATTATGTCAAATGGTAATAAATCACGATCACGAAAGCAATCACCATCTATTATCAAAATCAACATAAACATAACCTGAATCAAAACATCATACAGAAAAGATAAAGTTGTAACGTGTATTCTGTTTCATTCAAGTCTACAATAAAAACGCCCATACTCTTGCCCTAGGCTGAGATGATCAAATGTTTATAAAATGATATGTTTATATAGGTTTCAAGAAACATAATACTCAAATTGGTTTCAAAAATAAAGGGGGATGCAACCACCCTGATTTCACTAGATATCAAAAAACTACCAACAATCCAATTCTGTTTACTCAAAATACAAAATAGATATGGCTGAGAGATCTCAAAAGTGCCTCATATAATATTTAAAATCATTGACTCCTTAATTATCCTGAAAACAAAAGAAAATAAGAAGATCTCAGATATGTTTTCTATCATCAAATCAAACGATTTGAATCTTCTTAACTGGCTACAGAATCTTGCGATTCTGTAGCTAGTTATAATAGGAAATGCAATCTTATTTTATTGAATAAAAAAAACAACCTAATCTTAATAAATAAAATAGTTTATTCAATCAAACCAAATATCCTAACTTAAGAATGAAAATAACCATGCTAACAAAATCATACCTCTAATCATAAAACTAAATCATGTCAAGAAACTTTGGAATTAATGATGGTTGTAGCTGCGTCTACATTTTTGAAAATCACATGACCTGTAGTTCTCAAATGCTTCTCCTTGCCTTGGATGATGGATTCAAGTCAGTTGTTTTCATTTTTCAACATATCAACTTGGTCTCTTAAAGACTTGACTCGTGAATGTAGTAGTGGGACATCAGTATAGTATCTGTCGATCCATGATCGGCACACATCACATTGTGATTGTAAGGAAATTGCATTAGAACGAACAACAATATGGCTCGGAGAATCCTCCATGCGGATGGTAGATTTATCAAAGAGCTAGATACCAAGTAATTCTGAGTTATCTTTCAAATAAGGAGGTAGATTATCGACATAGTTATAGGGTCGGTCAGGGTATAGCCCGAATGACACGGGGTCCTCTTCAGCAAGGAATTTGTCAATTTCTGAGTCTGATCTTTCGCTCACTTCAATCATGCTGATCATGTCTGCATGGGGGTTTGTTTTATTTCAAATACTTCAGGAAATTAATCGACCAGCTCTTTTGTTTTTCAAATTGAGATCAACACTACCTTTTAACTTCTTTCCTATAGGCTTCTTCACAATTTTAGTACAATCCTTTGGATGTGAAACCAGTTGACTGTCCTGTTGAATGACCTTAGGGTAGCTCAAGGGTTCGTTGTTAAGGGGAAAATCACAAGCTTGGAGAGGTGGAGGAGTGGCCGTTGGGTTCACAAGGGTTTCCTCAACGACTGGCTTATCTACTTCTCCAAACTCAGGCTTACCAAAACCATTTCGCGTAATGAACGAATCCCAACAATCATTTTGTGACTGTAAATGGTTCATGAGGATGATTTTAGTCAAGCCATGATTAAACATACTTGAGTCTGACCTCTATTTCCTAAATCTTTTTCCCATTTTATACAGACTTTTGAGTAGGTAATAAGGCATATTCAACGGAAAACCAATAAAACTCATAAGCAAGAGTAAATGATATAGGAAAACAAGTCCTAATTGTCCCTCACATGTGATGAATTTCTTCACTACAGCAAATAAACCATGCCACCTAGGTTTTAAGAATGAAATTGACATACCACTATCACAGCTGGTTATTTTTCGTGAGGTAAACAGTAAAGTCCAAGGGACTTCTTCCACTTTCGTGTTTTTGAACCATTTTTGACCAACCGCTGGGAATCCCGTGGCTTGACTTAGGAACTCTTCGGTTACTTCCAATTGCACATCACCGATTTTTTACCTACAACCGTCAAAGGTTAAGGCAAACTCTTGGGCGACCTGA
>JASDQU010104742.1:46749-59658 GCA_032191745.1 Picea mariana | reverse complement strand
TGTTATATGTTCCCCTTGGGAACTTTTCCTTCCTTAAGTGCGCCAGAACCATGTCCCCAACTTCAAACTGAAGTTGCCTCTTCTTCTGATCGGCTCTACGCTTATACTCTTGATTAGATTTCTGTAGTCGCTGCTTCACTTGTGTGTGAAGTTCCTGCATCGCCTTAGCGAACTCTTCAGCTCGAGTGTTGCTAGTTTCAGCCTGTCCTAACTCCCTGAGCTTAGATACTCCTCTCGGCTGTGCCCCATACAAAATTTGGAATGGTCTCTTGCCTGTACTCTGATTTACTAAATCGTTGTACGTGAATTCTGCCTGTGGCAATATCTGGTCCCAACTGCTATGGTGCTCCGTCACCAAGCTTCTCAATAGATTCCCCAGGCTTCTATTGACCACCTTGGTCTATCCATCGATCTACGGATGGTAAGCAGAACTGAATGCTAAGTCAATTCCCAGCTTCTTCCATAGCGTCCTCCAAAAATGGCCTATGAATTTTGTATCCCGATCCGAAACTATACTCCTCGTCAATCCATGCAATCTCACAACTTCTTTGAAAAATAAATTCGCGATGTGCGTCGCATCGCTGGTCTTATGACACAGGATAAAATGTGCCATCTTTGAAAACCTGCCCACCACCACAAAGATGGAATCAACTCCTCACTGTGTTCTTGGCAAACCCAAAACAAAGTCCATGCTAATTGCCTCCCATGGTCTCTTGGGTATAGGCAACGGCTGATAGAACCCTGTGTTCTGCTTTCAGCCCTTCGCATGTTGACATATCCTACACCTGTCAACAAATTGCTTTATATCTGCTCGCATGCCTGGCCAATAATACGATTCTCTCAGCTTGGCGAATTTTTTGTCATGCCCAAAATGACCTACTAAGCCTCCGTTGTGTTTCTCCTTCACCAAATTCTCTCTCATAGAGAAATTCGGTATGCACAGCTGATTGCCCCGAAACAACAATCCATCCTGGATCAGGTAGTCTATCCAGGGACTCCGATCTCTGAGAATTGGGTTCTCGGCTGCCTCATATGCTTCTCCGAAGTCCGCATCACCTGCATACATATCCTTCAGATTTTTAAAACCCAGCGTCTTGACTCTAAACTCCTGCAGCAATAAACACTTTCTGCTCAAAGCGTTAGCTACTTTGTTAGCAGTCCCTGAAATGTGCTTTATCACAAACGTGAAATTTTTCATGTACTCTACCCACTTCACATGCTTCTGGTTCAGCTTCTCCTGTTGACTCACGAACTGCAATGCGTTATTATCGCTGTATAACACAAATTCCTTGGGTATTAAGTAATGCCTCCACTTTTTCAATGCCTGTATGATGGCATAAAACTCTTTGTCATAGGTGGAGTATTTCAGCTTGGCATCATCCACCTTCTCGCTGTAATATGCTACAGGTCTGTCATCCTGACTCAGGACCCCTCGAACAACATACCCACTGGCATCACATTTCACTTGGAAGGTCTTCTGAAAGTCTGGCAGCACCAAAATTGGCCGCTCTGTGATCTTCCGCTTCAACAGATTGAAGCTCCTTTCAGCCTCTGTTGTCCAGTGAAAAACCTTGCGCTGTTTCTTCACCGTGTCCATCATTACTGTGCTAATTCCACTGAAATTCCGAATGAACTTCCTGTAGAAACTAGCCAGACCATGAAAGCTCCTTACCTCAAAAACATTCCTCGGCGATGGCCAATTCCTGATTACTTCCACCTTTTCAGGATCCATCTTCAGTTCATTTGCCGAGATTACAAAACCCAAATAAATGAGTTCTGTCTGCATGAAGGAACACTTCTTCAAATTTATCAGCAGCTTCTCCTGCTGTAGCCTTCTCATCACAATGGCCAAGTTCTTCAAATGTTCAGCCTTGGTCTTGCTGAAAATTAGTATATCATCCAGGTATACGACAACAAAATTGCCAATGAATTCCCTCAGGACTTCATTCATCATCCTCATAAATGTGCTCAGTGCATTTGTCAAACCAAACGGCATGACCAGCCATTCATACAAACCCTTGTTTGTATTGAATGTTCTCTTCCAGTCATCTCCCTCTCTCATTTGGATCTGATGATATCCGCTCTTGAGATCAATTTTCAAAAAATAATTTGCCCCACTCAGGAAATCCATCAAGTCATCCATTCTCGGCAGTGGAAATCTTTACCTGATGGTGATTTTGTTTATCGCCCTAGAGTCTGTACACATCCTCCAGCCTCCATCCTTCTTCGGACTCAGTACTGTCAGAACAACACATGGACTCAGGCTCTCTCTGACCAGTCCTTTGTCCAGCAGATCCTGTACCTGCCTCTTGACCTCCTCGTTCTCCTGAGGTGTCAACCTGTACGCTGCCTTATTCAGCAAACTTGCTCCGGGTATGAGGTCAATGTGATGACTCACACTCTGCATCGGTGGCAACGAATGAGGTAGTTCATCCATGATGATATCAACGAACTCTCCCAACAATTCTTGAATCTCCTCTGGAAAATCATCCACTCTTGTGCTCGTCAGGACAATTCTCGGCTTCCTGACAACAAAGAATTGTGGATCTTTATTCTTCTCCATCTCCGTGAGAAGCTCTTTCCCACTCATGAGAAGTATCATGTTGGTTAATTCCGGCTTTACTTCCTTATCCTTTATCGGAAGTAATGTGTGTGTTTTCCCATCCTTCTCCAAGGTGTATGTGTTCATTCTCCCATCATGAACAACATTTCTATCATACTGCCATGGTCTTCCCAACAATACATGACAGACATCCATGGGAATAACATCACACAAAATTTTATCTCTATATTCACCCATTTTAAATTCAACCAAGCATTGTTTTGTAACACTTACTTGGTGTCCTTTCTGCAGCCATGACACTTTGTATGGACTCGGGTGTCTGTTCGTCTCCAGCTCCAGCTTTTCCACCATCTCGGTCAAAACAAGATTGTTTGTGCTCCCGCTGTCCACTATGACCTTGCATTTCCAGCCCTTGGTCTTGCAAGTTGTCCTGAACAGTCTGCATCTTTGAGCTGTGTCCTCCACCTCTTTCTCAGGCTTTAAAAGGACTTTGTGCACTATTAGTGACTTCCCACTTCCAGTGTCTTCATCCTCATCATCATGCCTCTGCGCCTTAGTGATGTGGGCTTTTCCTCTGTCCATCTTCTTGTCTGGATAGTCAATGGCTTTGTGTCCGTCTTTTCCACATGTAAAACATGTGATGACTCCTCCTTGGCCTCTTCCTCTACCTCGGGTACGAGGAAATACATTGGCATCAGCAAAATCCCCTTGCTGATCAGTTTGTGGCTGCCTCTACTGTGAGGTTCCACCTCTCTCAGCTTTTCCCTGAGGCCTCTTCCATTCCTCCTTGGGCTTTTGAGTTCTTTCTTGGGCAACAGATTTGCCTCTTGGCTAGCTTCTGCCTCACCCTCGCTATCCTTGCTTGCGACTCAGCTTCTCTTCGACTTTTAGAGACATCTGGTACGCATCCTCAACGATTCGGATGGTAACCATGTTCAGTTCGTCCTGAATGTCATACCTCAGACCATTCAAGTATCTCGCCACATTCTTGTCATCACTCTCCCGATGACCAGCTCGAATGTTGAGCCTGTAAAACTCCTCGGTGTATTCCTTCACCGTCATCATCTTCTGTCTCAAGTTTTGCATATGCCTGAACAGAGTGATCTGGTAGTCTCTGGGGATGAACTTCGCCTTCATCTTAGCGATCATCCGATCCCAATTCTTGATCCTTTGTTTTCCTTTGTAGCACCTATCAACCTAGAATTCATCCCACCATAAGGCTGCATGCCCTTTCAGCTTCATGATAGCATGCCTCACCTTCTTTTCCTCTTCGATATCTTCGTAATCAAAGTAGGTGTCGAGTGCTCGGATCCAATCAATCAACTCTTATGCATTTAGACTTCCCTCATAGATGGGAATATCCATCTTGGTCTTCGAGCTCATCCTAGCAATGGCTCTGATCAACCTCTCTATTGATGCGTCTTCTGCTGAGACCTCTTCTGCATCGTGTCCAACTTCCTCTTCAACCTCGGAATCACTGAACTCTCCAGCGCCAGCTCCGCGCCTTTGCGTGGTCTCCATCTCTTCGAGTCTCGCCCTGAAATCTTGTATCTGGCGTTCCATTTCTGGATTCCCTGTCGGCCTACCCCTTCTTTAGGCATCCCTGTCCTCATGATCAGGTGATTGCCTTTCTCTTCTGGGCGGCATGGTGTCTTTTCTTCTCTGTCTCCTCCTCTCCTACAGAAAGCAAAAGATGTCCAGCTCTGATACCACTTGATGCGAAGTCACAAACCTCACGGCTCAACTTGCCCCTCACCAGGACCTTCTTCATCTCACAGGCCCGAAGAGTCAAAGATCTCTTTCAAATCCTCTTGGAAGTTCACCTTACCCACAGTAGCTCCTTGGCGATCTCCCTTTCGCGAATCGGGAAATCGGAACTCGCGGGTTCGCGAGTTCGATGCTCACGATATCAACCCTTCAATTCCCCGAGCCCGAGCTCTGATGGTCAAAGGTCAACAGCTCGAGATTTTGCCACTCGCGATGTCGATGCTTTGTAATTTCAAACCCCGAGTACCGAGGTGTCGATCCTCCGACGCGAAGCCACTTGTCCTCCACTATACCCTGGGCCCCACGTTGCTACGCCACTTCTCTCCCATGTGCGATCGGGAATCACGGGATCACGATTTCACCTATTGAAATTCCTTGCGACGAGAATCGTCGAACGTTGAATCCCGACCTCCCCGGATCTCATGCCACGTGCCTTCACAGCGACCAACAGCTCCGATCAAATCGGCAATTTGCGATTCGTGATTTCAATGTGCATGCAACTTGCCTTGTCAAACGCCGAATGCCGATATGCGATGGCTCTTGGGTTAACCTCTCTCCGCCTTGTCTTCGATCTGACGGTCTGTGGAACTTCCTGATTCTCCACGACGATTTCAAGTCATCGATTCTCTTCCTCTTGAGGAATCCTTTCGCTCCAATCTTTCTCTTGGTTCGAATCTCACCCAGGCCTGTTCCCACAATATGTGCGGGGAACTATCCCTCCTGAGCTTGACTTCCTCCACTCCTTCAACTGAAGGTTGGCGCACTCCTCGCGCTCGACGTCCAATCACTCTCCAAGTGTTGAAGTTATCCAGATTCTGTGCACTCACAGTCACAACAACCTCGGCCTTCTCCTTCTCAGACTTGCTACTGAGACTTCACGTCCGACCTTCACTTCACCTGCACGGTTCGAATAACCAACCACAACTCTGGGAGATGAGAATAAGATTTTCCTATCTAGCCTCCTCAACACACTCTATGTGGAGGACTTCAACTGCACTCTATGCAGGAATCTCTGGGCTCAGACAGAGAAACAATTGAAACTTATTCTCTCTTTCTCTCAGATTTCGAATCTACCATGAAATCATGTACACAGCATATAAAACAAAGGCATAACAAGACGCAAATATGCAACAACATAATATCAACAACACACAGAGAATAATCACATCCATGAAATTGAATCAAAGCTTTCCTATTAATTCAATATCTGTACATGGAGATTCTTCACAGGTTCTCTGATCTGCTCTTCTTGCTTTGAATGCAAATGCTTGATAATGCTTAATGATGATACAATGTACAAAGGGAGGGTGTCTATATTCCGTTTTCCCTCTCGAACTCTACAACTATCAAATCTACAATGAATTCCTATCTACCAGCATTAATTCAAATAAATGTCTTCCTATCTACATTACAATACAAGTGTGCTTCTTTATGAGGCTTCATGAAAGAACGGCGCAACAATTTCCAAAGCAATTGAAAAAATTGTATGTGCTGGCGCTGTCCAGCTGTCCTTTTATTTCTCCTCGCGTTGGCTCGCTTGATGAGGTGTGGATGCTCCTGCATCAGTTAATGGCAACCTGTAAATTGTATGCCACCTTGGTACCAAAGTACTCTGAAAACATAAGTGTGTGCATCGTAGTTTGATTCCAAAGTTAGGTAAGTTTACAAAAATTTAATAGTCAAGAGTTTCATGAAAGAAATATGATCAAAAATCAAACCAAAATCAATACAAAACAAATCGAATATCAAATGCTGGGGGTCTTTCGTTCATACAACCGTAAATATATTAGGCATTCTTAGAATCGAAAGGGTCACAAACAATGAGAGCAACATGCTCATAGCAAGAAATCACAATTCTGTAATAAACCATATGCTTTCAATGAAATTTTAAAACAAAATAGTAACGATAGTTGCGAGTTTTCATGCTTTCAGTCATGAAAACGAAACATGAATAGATGATAGGTAAAATGTGAAGATTTACAACTATCATTTATAGAAATGCTCATGAAGAGTAATAAAATTTCATAGACCCTGTGTAAGCAGCTTATAAAAATAATAATTACATAGTCGTTGCCAACACAGTTTTAACTTCGAGGGCCATTTTGAGGGCATAAATTAAGGTTTTTCAGTATTGATCTCCTCAATGATAGCCAAAGGCATGATTGATCACCCAAAATAAATTTCCTTGACGATACCTTTCCAATGGGCTATCACACGCCTAAAACGATGATCGTATGCAAAAGTTACGACCCCAGGAAGTTGATGTACTAACTTACCCAAATGAGGCCCACATGACTTTTGGCGCTTCATCTCCTAGGGTTAGGTTTTTGTATGTCTAGGCCTTTTTAAAAATTCCAAAAACCCTAGACATCCAAGAACCTAACCCTAGGATATGAAGCGCCAAAAGTCATGTGGGCCCCGTTTGGGTAAGTTAGTACATCAACTTCCCGGGGTCGTAACTTTTTCATACGATCTCTGTTTTAGGCGTGTGATAGCCCATTGGAAAGGTATCATCAAGGAGATTCATTTTGGATATAATTGAGGAGATATATATTAAAAAAACTTTATTTAGGCCCTCAAAATGGCCCTGAAAGTTAAAACTACTAAAAATAGTAAATTGCCAAAATTGTCAGAAAACTGATCTGAGCCAGTTGGAAAAGGTGGGTGGCCACCAATATCGATCTGCATTGGAGATTCTCAGCAATGCTTTGGAAAAATATGAAAATAAGAGGGACAAGGCCATGTATTGATGGATAGGTAATTTTATGGATATAACAAATGTCCCCTAATGTGTGAATTCAGAAGAGAAACTAATGGCCAAAATACATTACAACATCTTCACCAATGTACAAAATCGAGTGAGCCTGGGACTAGAATTTAGGAGGTGCAATCTGCAAAACAAAAATTATCTCTCATAGGTGAGCATACCCATGCTCGGGATGAATTGAATCATGGTTTCCAATATAATACATTGCACATCCATTTCATATAACTATATAAAGTGTAGTCTTGAGCAATACACAACATATCTATGACTCAAAATCAATAGAATATATACACGCATAGTATTCATCGTTGAGAAGCTAGTAACACATGGGGCTAGAGATGAGGCCTTCAGAGCTCGAGAAACAAATTAAAGATCTTCAAAAATTGGGTAAGAGTACAATGGGAGTGTGTAACTCACTACCCTAAGGTCTTCGATGGCTCGTCAAGAAAATACAGGAGGATCTCGATGATCAGGAAGAAAACTTCGTCGATTTCAAATCTAGACTTGATTGGACTCTCAGGATGGTTGAATCATGGAATTCAAGAGACAAACTATAGAAATGCTGACTCAGATTGGGTAAAAATTCCCTTTAACAAAAGCACAAAATACGATCAGACTCAGGCAACAATACATTGACATACGTTCACGATGCAGGAGACAACATAAAATCTCCATCTGTTTCGAAGAGTAACCAAATGGAGGAGGACACGGGTCTATGTATTGAGAACAAATTCCTAAGGTCATACTAGATCCCAATGCTTTACAAACAAATAGAATTTTTTGATTTGTCCAAGGGAGACTCTCTGTGCTACTAAAAAAAGAATGAATATTTCTCGTACCCTATTTTTGGAATATTTGATTTTTTTTTCTTTTTCAATTTTTTAAGATCTTGAAAAAGAATAAAAGAATGCTACGTTACAAAGGATGAAGGAGTGTCACAATAAAGAATACTAGTTCTAGGTGCAAGGAACATACTAATGCTCAGAGAAAGGAGACATGTACAAGAAAAGGATACTCGAGGAATATTCCCCCATGGGTTAAGGTCTCATGTCGCATAGGAAATAAGTGCTACAAGGTTTTCATATAAGGAATTCTTCAAAGGTTTAGTTGAGAGTAGCATGGAGCTGACATTAGGCCAAAGGAAAAAATATGAAAATGTGATTGAGCAAGACAAAATGGGACCCCTTCAATGTAATTTTTACGAGCCCGGAGAAGGTAAGCTCGGTAGTTTTTTCACATTTAGAGAGTCGGAAAAAATGCAAAAGAAGCGTCCAGGGAGTACCTTTTTTGGAGATAGTCTAGTTGGTTCGAAAAAGGGTAATTTTGAACTAAAAAGACGTCTATTCAAAACAATTTTAATGAGTGTGACACAGACAAGATCACTCGGCAAGATTTTTTATTTTAAGGAGTCTGAAAAGAGCTTAACTATGGACTGACATCCTTTTTATGAATTTATTCTCCTTAGCCTAAAAATATATAAAACTTACTGAGGAGAAATCTCTTGGCCAGACAAATCTCCCAAGGTGTACCTTTTTCTGCTATAATCTATAGGCTGGAAAAAGGTTTAAAATCATGCTAGTAGATGTTATTCTGGACCAATTTAACGAGTGTGGAGGAAAAATGTCACTCGACGATCTTTTCAATTTTAGGGAGTCTAAAAAGAGATTAACTATGTACTCTGGGGGGGTTCCTTTTTGGTAAGTAATCTCCAAGGCCCGAAAAAGGTGATAAACCACAAATAAGGAGAATGTTCCTTCTTCAAATATTTAGTCCCTTAGGACCAAAAAAGGGTTAAAATTATGCATGATAATACTCTTCTAGAGAACCAAAGTTCCTATACCATACTTTTATTCGTGAAATTAGTCATCTAGACCAAAAAATGGGTAAACTATTGCCAGATAGATGTGCCTTCAAATTTTAGTTTGGCGAGCGTGAAGAAAAACAAGATCGCTTGACAATATTTTCACTTTTAGAGAGTTTGAAAAGGGCTTAAAAAACACTCTAGGGAGCTACTTTTCTCAGTTAATCCAGACGATATCGAAAATAAAAAATACAGTCTCGTTGGATGTTGATTTTGAATTTCAAAGCGATCTTGAAAGTCAATAAAGCGTGCTCATTTAGGGAGTTCTGAGGGTAAGGCCTAGAGTGATGATGCATCAAACATATGAGGCTTTATCTCATAATCATGACAGGACTAACAAGGACTCCCAATCCTATAGTAATTACTGACAGCATGGACGCCAAAATGAAGTGAGGATTTACCTAGGGAATCCATGTAAAGGTAAGACTTACCACCTAATTTCAACATTTCTAGAGCAATAATGAAGGTTCTATGTCGCACCTCGGTGGGGTCGATCCTATGGAAAAGAGGAAAATACAATGAGATGTAGAAAGTGGATATGAAATCCTAACTTATATGCAAAAAGTTCGAAAATTTTTTTTTACCAAAGGATACCCAAAAAGTGACCATCCCAAAAATTACCAAACCAAAAGAAAAAGGGTATTGGATCAACCAATAAGAAACTCATAAATGGAATCAAGTGGTCACCAAGCCAAGAAAAATGACAAAGGCGGTCAAAAAGTGGAAAAAAGGGCCCAATAGTTCTATAAATGGAAGCTGATAGCTCATTTTTACCATTGCAATTCGAAAATGAACCAAAAATTGAAAAACTCCCTTTTCTAAAAGAGTTGATTCTGGGAGCTTGAGTGGATGAAACAACCATGTACTCGGACCAACTAATTACAAATCCATCCCTCTTGCATTTCCATACTTCATTTATGCATTAATTTTATTTTTTGAGGGGGTGCACTCTCCTAAAAATAGCGACCCTCCGGGTATGCGAGTTGTCCAAGGACATCCAGCGTATGTACTTGGGAAGAAAACAATATGCCCACATACATACGCAATTGTGTTGAAAACAGACTACGTACATCTTTGCAATCTTCGAAAAAATGAAAATACAATAACTAAATTCTTCCATTTTCCATGAAATAGGATGTATGTCCACTAGAGGGAGAGGGAGCATGAGGACATTGATATTTTTGTCAAAGAGGACCATATATCCATCACCACACTAAAATAGTGTGGTCTATGGAAGTTATTCTGGTTTCCATTTATGAGGGAACAACCTAGATTGCTCAATGTTCTTGTGGATTATTGGCACCTAGATGTAGAGGCATTCATGCTAGAGGGTCAATCAGTGACCCCAACAATAGAGGACATCTACTTCTTTATTAGCCTCTCAAGGAAAGGGGAAGTAGTCGATATGAGGACATTCCTCGCTAGGCCTTTCAACATCGAGGATTATATCTGGANACTTTGAGGTCGAAACTGAGAAGGTAGGTTCTCAGGTGTCGATTCACAAGATCACCAGTTTATCTTTGTGGGTGATATTGTTGTTGATTGGGCAGATTACCAGATCCACAGCCCTACATCAGGCTTCCCAAGAACACATGCACTGTGCCATTTAGTTTAAGGAGGCACACATTTTTGACTCGAGTATGACCATGCTGACATGCATGCAGAGACAAATCACAAAGTTTCGGTTGTGTACCAACAATAACTTCGAGTTCGATACTATTTTTTGTTCCTTTTTCTTCAAGAGGCTACCCAGTTTCAGTCCCAAAGAGACAGTATGGGGGTATGTGGCCTCCTTCCCAGCAATATGCAAGTGGGGAACATTGTTGCCATGATAGGGTGGAGGGAGGACCATAGAGGCCTTCAACGACAAATTTTTTCACTGGTGGGCATGATAGATTCCAATGATCGAGGATTATCCTTATCTCAGGATCAAATTCTCTAGATATCCAGACATGCCCATGCCTCCCGACGAGGAGCAAGGCGAGACATGTAACAAATTTTTTAATGTTATTTTTTTTTTTTTAATTGTTTTTATATCTATCATTTTTATATGTGTACAAATTATTGACTCTTGTGTATCTTCTATGTACATATGTGGGACCTGTGAGCCCAACATACTTCACTAGGAGTCAATGATGTCCTTGACTAGAGGCAAGACTAACAATAGTTAGAGGACCAGCAACTGCAAGGCCCCCCCAAGCCTGAGAGGCTGAGAGAGTTCTGAGATGAGTGAAGTGCACCCTCACTTTGACCCACTTGGTGAAGTAGTCTATTGCTACGATGATCTAACAATGCCCCCCAGCTGAGGCCGGGTGAAATGTAGAAAAGTCAATCCCCCACTTGGTGAAATAACCAATGGAAATGACAGGAAACATAGGAGAAGGATGTTCTCACATCTTGAAACATAAGATTTGGCACTGGTGGCACTTCTTGACCACCTCAACACAATCCTTGATTAATGAGGGCCAGAAATAACCGACGCATAGAATATTTTGGTTTGTTTCCAACCCAGACAAATGACTACCACATGCTCTATTGTGGAAGTCGTTCAACACACGATTTTCTTCTTCATGGATAAGACATCATTGAAGAATGCAATATATACCTCAATAATAGAAGTTTTCATCGATTATAAGATAGTTTTGTGCCCGATGTCTGTAACACCCTAGGTTTTGAACCCCGATTTTAAATAATGTATTGTTACAATGTTGAGAGGCCAGAGTGCCCAGACAATTATTAAAAGTCCAGTGTTCCCAAGACATGTAATTTTTTTATCATCATTAATAATAAATAGGTGGTTGGCTGCTAGACAGACAAGAACTAGAGTTATAGGGGGCTATGATCACACAAGAGAGGGTGATTGAGGGACTAAGTGTTTATTCATATGTTAGTTACCCTTTTTGCCTAAGGGAGGGGATCGATTAAGTGAGATTCTTAGGGAAGGCCAGGAGGTTCTTGATTTCCCCATGAGGTTACTTAAGCCCGCATCTAGTCTAATGGGGGGGTTTGACTGATGGCTTGTTCATTGATTTCTTGTTCCTACTATTGTTTCCTTCACGCACTTTCATGCACCCACTTACCCATTCATTGATCTATCCATCATCTGTGTCTTGGATTGGGGAAGGGAACCAAACTGTCAAAGAATTATCCACTGGATAGATGGTTGTAGTGGTCATTGGAGTGATCCAGTCCTGACTTGAGGCTCCCATGTCTGTGATGATTTGGCTGTGTCCAAAATTTATCACAGTTGTGATTCTTGAGAGTTCCAGCATCGAGATTCTGGACCAGTTGCATTGTAGCCCAAAATAACGAGAAGGAATTCCTGAGGGACTGCGTGGAAAAGAAGGGTGGAGTTTTTTTCTCTCAGGTGGTGCAAGCTGGGTAGAAGAGAGTTGGGTACTTGGGTTGTTGTGAGAGATAGGAATATTGTGAGAGATTGGGTGTTGACTCATTTGGGAAGCCAAGTAACACTCTAGAACCGTCGTTGTGGATTCCTAGCCCTGGCTCGGGGGTGACATTGTTGTCAAGATTTAGAATAGTAGTGTCTACAGTTGGGTGGAACATCCTTGGTCTGCAGACATTTGGTGTCATATTTCATAAAGATAAGTTCTCCTTGTTATGATATCAATTGCATGTATATGAATGTATTTCCCATGTATATTTAAATATTGTTTAATTGAATCTTAGATTATGCATGCTTGATAAATATTGTTGTGCATGTCATTACAGTCTTTTCTTTTATGCATCATTAAATTTTAAAAAGGTATCGATAAGAGAAAGAAGCCCGAGGGTGGGCTTGCAGGTAGTGTACCCTAGCCTGTGGGTGGATGGGTATGTTATAGTTTGGTATCAGAGCTTCTGGTTGAAACATCGGGTCGGTATGGGCCAGGTCGTTGGTCATAGTCTCAGGGTCGAGATCGAATTCTGACCATGGAGTTGAAAAGATCAGGA
>JASDQU010104742.1:25262-46076 GCA_032191745.1 Picea mariana | reverse complement strand
CCAGGAAAGAGTGAGTGAGGGGAAGTTGAGAGTTGAAACTCCCAAACCCCAAAGAGCCAGAGACCCAAAGTAAACGTTCAATGTCGAATCGTCCAAAGTAGATCATGATCATCAATCACCAAAAGGTTACGTTTCAGTAGATTAGTAACTATGGAGGAATGTGTTCGAGAGGTTTTCAGTGGACATTTGAGACTCTCAAATCCCGAAGAGTCAGAGAGCCGAAGTAAATATCGACCGTCTGATTCAGGAGGACAAGCGGAAGAATCCTGTGTACTTCAAGGGGGTTTTGAAATTTGAGATTTATGAAACCCGAAGACCCGAAAGGATCTCAGCCATTGAATTATTGAGAGCCACACATCACCAGATCCATGGCTTTAGATAAATATAGTGGGGTCAGATAATTTTTTAAATTTGAGATTTTTGAAGTTCGAAGACCCGAAGTAAGCCTCAATCATCAGATTAAGGAAGACACGCGGTTTAGATCTCTGGACTCCAGGTGAAGACCTGAAGTGAATCTTACTTGTCTGATCCAGGAGGACACATGGTGATAGATTGGCTAGTTCAGGAATATGGAGTTTGGGAGAATTGGAAGTGTGCCAGTATTTGTTACACATGATTTTGGTCACTCTGGTGATGTCTCTACAAGTGACGTATTCAGGTTCCCACAAGGAGTTTTTTCCTGATAAAAGTGACTGTTGTCTTCTTCCAAAAAACACATTTTTAAGATGATTTCGCACGATGCCTATGTTACAGGGTGAAAAAATCCCTCATTCTCGTAGGCCACCCACACTTAAGGTGTGAACTGTTTGGAGTCTACTCTATAGGTAGGGTGAGAACCTATTTTTAAGCTTGAAGAAGAGAAGATATCATGAAGGTTCTAGAAGGGGATCTTCTAGAAAATGAGTTGGCATTTGCATGGTTGGCATCCTAATGACTTCTCAGATTTGGTGGGATCATCCTCTTCCATGCAACTATCCCTCCTTCTCCTATATATTGATAGGTTTCTCATAGAAAAGGTTAAGCAAGATTGAATGAAGAATTGGTGAAAGGATTGTGTGAAGAACTCTGCTTGGATAGAAGCTTGAAGACTCTATTTGGTCTATCAAGTTGTATCGGATCTTCTTCATGCAAATACAGAGCAAGTGTGTGTGTTGGAACCAAGCGTCACTGAAAGGAATCTTGCGACATCAAGGCGATCCAGTTGTAACTTCTACTTTCATTTAATATAATGCAGTAGAATGTCCCTTTCCCATAAAATCACTCTTATTTTATTGCATAACTCCTTCATCATATACATAGGTTGACATTGAATATACTTTGTTATCTTCACTTTGGTTGGTTTGTGTTGTCTTGGACTTGATTTCACAAGAGCACTGGAGTGAAGTGGGAACAAAAGAGACCTAAGGAAGTGATATAAAGGTATGTCACTCATTCCTTCTTAGTAGTAGATTCAATAATTGCAACTTAGGGAAAGATTCGTGTCCTGTACTGTTTTGTTCTAGATCCAGGTGGATCTAGGGAGATCTGTTAGTGTCTGCACCTACCGATTTATCTGATAAAAAAATTGGTGACTCCATTGGGGATACAACCCATTTTGGTGGTTTTTTCTTGGCCATTTTCTCTTGACCTACCCTTTTTCATTCCCAATCAATCTCTGAGTCTTGAGGATATCCTCACAGACTCCCTGGATCCAGAAGTTCCCTCAAAAGTTCTGCCCTTTTTCCAAATTTGCTTGATTACAGACCTTCTCGCACTGCCCCTTTCTGTAGCCTATGATAATAACTGAGGTTTTCACCCTAGTGTTCATTTCAGTGAAAACTTCTCGCACCTTGCCTGTGTCTAGCCTGCAAGAATCCTTAATTCTTGCACTGTACCCCACTGTCAAATTGCGAACTCACTTGTAAAATTTTGGATTAAGTCTTTTGTGCATTCAGATGCCCAGATTGGTTGGTGTGTCTGGAAAGAACTTCTCTGGCCAGTGATTGAATGTTTCTTGACTTAAAATCTCATGAATGATTAGTTTTCAGAAATCAAAATCTCTTCTTGTTCATTTTTTCTCAGTTTTACCTCTTGACCTTTTCTTAACAAGGGTATAATATCTAATTTTGAAATCTGAGTTCTTGTTTGGTCAAGAACCTTTTGATTGGATTAAAATTTGGGATTAATTGTTCTTTTCAATTTCTTATTACTTGGAAAATTGTTACCCATGTGCATTTGAAGAGACTGGTCTTGTCAGTTTGTTATTTTTGTCTTCATTGAAAGATCGATTTGGGTGTTTGTTGTGTATTTCTTTTTCGTTGGTTGCTTACTTTTTCTTAGTTCCATCCCTGTTGCTTGGCTTCTAATAAAAATTAGAGACATTTTCTTTTTTTAAGAAACTTTTTATTCGAAAATATTGGCATTCAAGTAATGAAAGAAAATGAATATAGAATTTGCATTGTTCATGGTTGTTTGATATTACATTTCAGAGAAGATCATACATCGTAGTTCACATTGTTCCAAAAAAATCCTCTTTCCCTCATGTAAATAGGATCCATCGAACAAACATTTGTATCATTCATTCATATTTATGAATTGTTGGGTCAGAGTCTCACACAACATCGGTTTCATTTCCGTCTCCTTTTGAGTAACAATAGCCTTTTATAATATTGCGAAATTTTAAAATTCAACTAGTAACTTTTTCTAGGGCTCCTTTACACCAACATTAGCTAGACTAGACCATTGGAATAGGCAGTGAGACACACTCTCCAAAGCACAAAATTCATAATAGTATATTGTGATAGGGAGTGTCAAATTTCATTTACAGCATTTTGTCCTGGGAAGCCCTTCTCACACAAGGGTCAAACCTGAGGCCGCATTGAGATTGACAGAGTTATTCACCTTGCTTTGTTGATATTGGTGTAGAGATTGCACATATTATAGGGGTCACTTGAAGGTATACCCACAATGATGAGTGGAAGCCTCTCAAGTTGATTTCGGGCTAGATACCCTACCCTTGCGTGTGGATCGGACTGTTGACTATTCCCCCAGGCATTATTTTTGTTGGTGGTAACCTTAGTAGCCTATCTTCTTAGGGTCTTACACAAGGTAACTGTGAAGGGGTAAGTCTTCACGGTACCGGGAATCGACGTTGCCCAGACTCACTCGGGCTCCTGGGAGGGTATACCCACGATTATGTGTGGGAGCTTGCACCAGGGTGTAAGTCCATTAAGTAGGTCATCAACGTAACTTTTCCACTCTAGCCCATCCCCTTCTTGTTTCATCGTTGCGACGTTGGATTTCATTGCCAACTAGTGACTTCAAAATTAGAAGATCTTATTTGCCTGGTTTTGCTTTCTATATTTTATTAGCGCATGCTATTTGTTTACCAAAGTTGGCAATAAAATTTCTTTCATAAAGATTCTAAATCGATCACAATTGACCCTCCACGTCGTTCACGTAGAATGCAAGGCCTAACCCCAGAAGATCTGGAAGGTTCTCAAACCATGCCTACCAACTCACCAGAGGAATCTCCTCAACAGAGTGAAGTCCAAGATGTTGCCACTCCACCAGTGGAAAGAACTAACTCTTTAGAATGGTTCTGAATTACCAATTCTCGAGAGAACTTTCGACTTCCTGCTAACTCTGGGAGATGTATTGTGCGAGTGAATTCTTCGGGAGATATAGTTGTTTAGACTTCTAGATCATCAATCGGACCTTTCATAGGACCTAAGGGTCAAGATCCTTTTTGGACTACTGCCATTTTTAGACAAGATCTCTTTGGCTCAGGAGCAGGCGCTGATATCACTATCGCACCTGAGCTGCCTGAAACATCTGATCCAGATGCAGTACCTTTTACTACTACCTATTATTTTCCTGGTACAAATGCTCCACTAGCTAACCACATCTTGAATATCCCTCTATAAATGGTCCATTACACAATGGTCCCAGATACTACGAGTCCTCACACTTGGACTACAACGTCTAGCGAAGCCCCCATTGGCACAACACTTTCGCCTAGATTCACCCCTACCCTTCTGCTTGGATATCATGCGTTGAATGCTTCTATTCTCATTCGTACACAAATCTCATTTGGGACTCCTGGAGTTTCCACTTCTTCTGGGCACCATCTCATTCCTAGTTTTATTCTAACACTTCCTCGACCCCCTTTTAGAGGACCTCTTCCATCCTTTATTAGAGGCCCTAACACTAGTGGCACCATCCCCTCTTTCACACCTAATTATCAGATTCTTGTTGGCGGACAATTTCACCAAGGAGGCCAAACCCAACCCCCTTTTGTAAGACAAATCCCAATTGGGTCGCAACCCTTGATTGGAGGGAAACCCCCACCGACCCCACCCTATGGACAAAACATACCTCCATCCTTGGCCCGGTATTGGAATTATCTTATACAACATAATCCTCACTCGATTGGAGGAAAACAGCCTCAAGCTAGCTCCGTCATACGCCCTAGTACAGATCAACCATATCCAGGCATGTCTAATCCTATTTGGGTCTCGAACACTGAACCCCACACCCCTGTTCAAGGGTACAACCCTATGAATCACTTGCCTCCACACCAACCACCAAATATGCCCAGATCTTTGCATTATATGCAAACTGCTTATGGTCCCACTGGTCTACCAATGGGACTCCCTCCCCAAAGTCACCAGTACCCACATGTGAATAGACAGTTGCCCTTCTTAGCCACCCTAGACCTCCCTAATCTATTGAGGATTTTAAATAATCTGATCTGTTACTCTCCTCAATGGCCTGCCATACCGGCCAAACTACCATCCGACATCCCTAAATTCGATGGTAAACCAGGAGAGGACCCAAATAATCATGTAATGAATTTTCAACTTTGGTGCTCATCCAACTCCTTGATGGATGACTCTATTCATTTACACCTTTTTCAGCGAACCCTCATAGGTTCCACTACGAAGTGGTACATAGAATTACCATGAGGCTTCTTCACCGACTTGAACACCCTCACTATGGCTTTCCTCACCCACTACCAGTTACTGATTTGATACAAAATGGGAACTGAGATTTTGAGTTCTTTCAAACAAACCAAAGCCACTCATATTTCTGATCACATTCATGAGTGGAAACGGAGATGATGTCTCATCAAACTCGAACATCCCGATTAGTTGTTGGCAAAGTGGTTCACAAAATCATTCGTGAATGACATTTCTCGTGACATCGCCATGGGTGGAGTTGTCACAAAAGAATAGTCAATCAATCGTGCTCAATACCTAAACCTTGTTTACTCACAAACGGGCACTCTTTATGGCTTACTCCCTGACGCACCTCGTCCTTCTACTTCCACTACTTCAACTACTCTCGCTACTTCTCATGCAGCTGATGGTGTGATTGGCACTTTCCATGCCCAACGTCATTCCTTCCAAACCTCTAGCAACAACCCCAAACCCATTTATTCTAATGTTCAAAATGATGTGTCTCATAACCCTCCCACCCGCAAGACTTATGAGGTGAACTCTCTTCAATCTACCCACGTCGGAAAAAACAAATCCTAAAAAGGAAAGGGTAAGAACAAGGAGGATAAAAATAATCCACAATTTGAGAAAACCAAAACACTACCTGTTGATGATAAGGATAAGTGCAAACCCTAATACCCTTGTCTTATCTGTGGTTATGATCACTACACTAAGGATTGTCCACGATGAGCCGAGGTTACTAAGTTCCTTCAAGGGACCCTGAAACCCCCCACTCCAGCCATGTTGTCACAACCCTTTCCTTCTCAACAATAGGTCCAATTGGTCATTCATGACCAACCTTACCCCTCCAATACATCCTATGTCTTAATGTGTACAGGTGATTCAAAGAAGAATGACATCGCACTTACCACTCGAGCCAAATATTATTCTTCATCCAAAGAGACGGTTGATGCAATACCTCCTTCGTTGGTCCAACCATGTCCCACGTCTCCACCTACCAACGGTCCTCTTCATCTAGAACGACCGAGACTAGATACATTTATTTGCCCTCCCCCAAAGGGTGTTGCTCGAAAATCGGATTTCAATCCTCATGCACATGTTGCCCAGAACTACAGTATTATCAAATATCTAGCCCAAGCACCGTTCGTGAAGTCAGCCCTCGAAGTCATTCAGAGTTGTCCTATACAATAGAAGGCACTGTTGAAAACTATTGGTGGAATCGACCCTACGGATACAAATTTAATAATTTTTTACTTGGAAGATCACATTCCAAGGTTACCCCCTCAACTTGCATTCCAAATACAAGTTATTGTCTCCAACAAAAACATTTGTAGAACATTTATTGATGAGGGTGCCTCGATGTGTGTCATGTCTATTACCTGCTAGAAAGCCATCGGCTCTCCTCCTTTGACTGAATCCCACAACACACTCAAAACCTTCAATGGCTTTGGTTTTAAGCCTTACGATTTACTCCCATCATTTCCTATTACATTAGAAGGAAAAATAATCAACGTTGAAGTGGATGTCTTTGACGCTTCTCTCGAGTACAACCTTCTACTTGGTCATAGCTGGATCGATTCCATGTGTGAAGTTGTGTCCACTCTTTTCCACGTCATGCATTTCCCACATCAAGGAAAATTAGTTACCATAGACCAATTGGCCTTCTTTCACTCTGATGTATGTACTAAGAATGTACCTTTCATTGCAAAACCCCCCCTGAATATTAGAATGTCAGTGTGGGTCTTCTTAAAGATTCCTCTTTGATGGGTACTTTCCCCATTCCACCACCCAATGTTGCACATCTATTTGTCACCTCAATCAACATGATCTCCACCTTTGTTCACAGAACCCCTACGTCTTACGACCTGTGGATGGTACCCAACCCTGGCGATCATCTTCATTATGGCGACAAAATGCCTTTGAGTCCAGTCAAATCCACTTATCAAACCATTCAATCGGCAACCTCCTATTTTGGTGATTTATCTCTGGATCCATTCTGCATCATTTTTCCTACAGACGAGATGATTATGCCTTTTATGTTCGTGGAAGATACCCCTTGGGATGATGGACATCATCATTCCATGCTCTTCCAAGAACAACGCACCATTGAGGGTTACCAACGACTTTCAACCTCGTCAACTGTTGTCATCATTTCTACCATTCCCGAGTCTACACATGATATGTTATACGAAGGAAACTTAAGTAATATCTCACCCACTATTCCCCTCGACATATCCATAAAACCTACAGTTGTCGAAAATGTGCATATTGGAGCTTTGTGTTCCCATAATGAAGTTGCACCTACAAGTCTCTTTTCCAATAATTTTGTGACGTCTTCACATGGAGCTATGAAGAAATGCCAGGTATTGACCCCAACATTGTGGTACATGAGATTAAGACATACCCGAGCACTAAATCTGTCCAGAAATGACTTCGTCTGGTCCACCCACGTAAAACAACCACTATCAAGCTTGAAGTTGAGAAACTTCTCAAAGTTAGCTTTATTTACCCTATTGCTCTAACTAACTGGGTTTCCAATCTTGTTCTGATTAACAAGAAACAAGGCATAATCCATGTGTGTGTTGATCATAAGGACATTAACAAAGATTGTCCTAAAGACAACTTTCCTACCCCTTTCATTGACTAGATCGTCGACGATTGTGATGGAAGTGAAATCTTCTCTCTGATGGATGGTTTCTCCAGATATAATCAAATCAATATCGTTCCCGCAGACCAACATAAGAATACTTTTATTTTTCCTTGGGGCGCTTTTGCCTACTGGAAACTTCCATTTGGTTTAAAGAATGCCGACGCAACTTTTCAACGTGCTATGTCTTACACCTTTCACGATATAAAGAACATCGTGCAGCCATATCTAGATGACTTACCCACTCATTCCATGGATTGTGTAGATCGTCCAATACACCTCTGTGTCATTTTCCTTCAATGTCGACTTTACCATATACGCTTGAATCCCCACAAATGTGTTTTTTGGGTAGAATCTGGCCGACTTCTGGGCTTTATTGTTTCACGTCAAGGGATCCAGGTAGATCCTTTGAAGTTCAAGGTGATTATCAATCTTCCTCCTCCTTCCTCACTTCTCCAATTACAAAGTTTGCAAGGGAAGACAAACTTTCTCCGTCGTTTCATCCCGAACTATGCTGAGCTAACTCTCGGATTTACATGACTGCTCAAGAAAGGTTCTGAGTTCATATGGTATACCACTTCCAACAAATCTTTCGAAGCTTTGAAACTATCTTTGACATGTACCCCACTACTCTTCGCACCTGATTACAGTCGTGATTATTTCCTCTACCTCAAAACCTCAGACTATACTATCGTTATGGTTCTCGTCTAAGAGGATGATTCTCATGATGAACATGTCATCTATTACTTGAGTCGGAGTCTCACGACTACCAAAACCAAGTATTTACATGTTGAAAAACTAGCCTTAGCAATCGTCCAAGTTGTTCAACGTTTCCGGCACTATATCCTTTCTCGCAAAACTAAAGTAATTTCTAATTGCAACCCTATACAACACGTTCTTACAAGCCAATTGCTATGGGGCAAATACTCTAAATGGATCGTAATACTCCAAGAGTTTCACTTATAATTGAAATGTGCTAAGTCCGAGAAATCCTTGGTGTTTTTCGAGTTGATATGCGACCTTCTTTGCTCTGAGACGGAAAATGTAGCAGCAGATTCATTACCCAATGAATTCCTTTTATTGATTAGTTCTGATGACCTTGGTACAGAGATATCATCATATATCTCTAGACCCAGACTTTCTGGCCCAATTTTTCTAGCACTGACCATCGTTGAATACGCTACCAATCCCATCAGTATATTATCCTTAGCGATACTATTTATCGTCGTGGGATTGACTCCATTTTTCGACGCTGCCTCACATTTGATGAAGCTGAGAAAGCCCTAAATTACTTCCATTCTACAACCTGTGGTGGTTAGATGTCTGGGTATGCTACTGCCCAGAAGATCTTATGAGAAGGGTATTTTTGGCCCTCTTTATTGAACGATTGTATACTTGCTATCGAAAAATGCCATGCTTGCCAAACCTACAACAATAAAATATGATCACACCCTGTGGTCTCCATTGGTCCTTTTGTGAAATGGGGTTTCGATTTCATGGCATGTCACCCTCAATCAGCTGGGGGGCATGGTTACATTATTGTAGCCGTAG
This sequence comes from Picea mariana, assembly GCA_032191745.1. NCBI lineage: Eukaryota > Viridiplantae > Streptophyta > Pinopsida > Pinales > Pinaceae > Picea > Picea mariana. The sequence continues at coordinate 36,938 of JASDQU010104742.1, read as the reverse complement.
ATTATTTTATGAAATGGGTCGAGGTGATGCCAACATTAGACAATACCAGAAGGACTGCAACATTATTTATATTCAATCACATCATTTCTTCGTTTGGTGTTCCTCAAGCTATCATCACTGACCACGGTATCCACTTTAGAAACTTCATGATATCCAAACTCACTGAAAATTTGGGTCTTTTCCATGACAACTCAACACCCTATTACCCACAAGCCAATGGCCAAGTTGAAGCAATAAACAAAATCCTCATTACCATGCTTCGACGAATGATAGGGATTCACAAAATGAGTTGGAACACGATGTTGTTTTTTGCATTGTGGGCTTACCGAACATCCATTAAGTCTACTACCAAGTTTACACCATTCCAGTTAGTCTATGGTCTAGAAGCCATCTTGTTGATTGAATGTGAGATACCTTCCCTAAAACTAGCCATCAAACTCCTTCCAAACACTTCTGCTAAAGAAGAACGTCTGTTGTATCTCATGCAATTAGACGGAACCCATCACAATGCCACCCTAGTTATAGAAGCCCAGAAGAAATGCATCAAATCCCAATATGAAAAAGATGTCAAGTCATGCGTTTTCTCCAAAGGTGATCTGGTTCTCCTTTACGAACAAGATCAGGATATGCTAGGAGCCGAAAAATTTGAAGCTATATGGCGAGGTCCTTATATCGTCAGACGAGTCTTGAATAAAGGAGCTTACGAGTTAGTCAGGGATGATTTCAAGGATGGAAATGTATTTTAAAATGTAGAAACCGTGACGAATCTTACTAATCCTTCTTATGTCAAATATAAATGTTTGGCGATATTTTTGTAAAAATATTCAAATTTATAAGTATTTTATATAGTTTTAATAAAATTTTAGTGATTTTTAAGGTAAAATAATTTTATCCTATAGAATTTGGGTGAATCATTTTTAAAATAGTGAATCTCATTTTTGGAAAAACATGGAAAATTAGCCCATGAGCGAAATTTAGCCCCTAAAATCATCCCTGGAGTTAGTGGACTATGATGGTATCCCTTTGAGTGAACCCAGAAATGGGTTGTACTTAAAGAAGTACTATGCTTAAGATCACCTGTGCATGAGTGCTTGTATTTTATTGTATCATACTTTTTCTGTGCTTTTTCGTTATTTGGTCTCTGCCCTCGACCACTTATATTGTGTTTTGCTTTGTTTCTAGAGGTTGGAGTTTTCGTCACCCCACATTGGCTTCACCAATGTAACTAGTCGTAATACTCAGAACATTGCTTCTATTGCATGGGCAATTTACGCCCCTACAAGCGAACTTATCAGTCTACGAGGTGTGTGCCTCGGTCCTGCGACCAACAATATTGCATAATATAGCATTGTCATCGAATTGTTGATTGATGTTATTTCACTTAGTATCCATCACCTGGTTATACGAATCGATTCCCAGCTAGTAGTACTACATTTAAGTAACGTCTATGCTATCTGAAGTCCTACTTTATTACGGGTATATTTACGAATTCGCCTCTTGAAACGTTATTTTGATTATATCGAATATCAACACATTCCTAGATATCTAAATACATTGACTGATGCATTAGCTAACTATGTGTTAGATAGACATTTGGGATATTTATAAACCAGTCACACATCACATGTATAACAAAACACAAAATAAGTCGGTAGAAGCCGTAAATATGTATATAATGATCAAAACTTTTTACAAAAAGTTTATGTCCAAGGATCAAAATCTCAAAATACGAAGCCCATAGCTTCTACAAAGTAATGTCACAGATGACGCTCATGATAACACACAACTGCTCAGGCCACCCTACGAAGCAGTTGATTGATAGACTCGGACATGCCCACAGTATGGCACTAGTAACGTCTCGAAATCTCCCCAATAGAAATATCTGGGACATCCGCGGTCAGCCCCTCCAAGTTCTGCTCCATTGCCTCGTAGTCTTTGACATCCCATATCACCATTGGAGTCACTTCTCCTCACCGTTGAATGGGAGACATTTCTAGAGGTCGATATTGCCCCACATCTGTGTCATCAAAAAGAGATTTTTGATTAGTTCTTGGATAAGAATAAAAACATTTCATATGATGAAATTTACAAAAACATTTAAAAATAACAAAATGTTTCCTTCTTACCTAAGTCACCTCATTGAGCATCCTCAGGTAGGGCCAAATCCGGATCCCCTCGGAAATCCAAACCAACATATGCGTAGTCACCAATCATCAGCATTTGGGGCCTCAACCAGTCAAAAAATGAATCATTATACTTGATTATGGAACCTGCTACGTGTCAAGCCATGAGGTTGCACCACCTAAGCATCCTTGGATCTTGTGGGGCTGGTAAACCCCAATCAACATGTAATCACAGCAATGGGACCCTATTGAGGAATAATGACACCAAAAGTGATCCATACCCAAACTGCTTCAAGTCACCCTTTCTGCACTTCGTCAATTGTCTCTTCATACTACGGAGAACTGCATCCGACCAGTTGAAGACCTGAGGCTCTATGAACTCTATGGCGTATTGGAAATAGCTCTAGAGAGCCATGTGTAGAGCCGCGCTCCCAGCCATGCATGCAATAGTAAACAAAATGGTATGTATGGTCAGATCTTGGACCCCCCAAATGGAAACCTTTCCCTTGCTTCTCTCTGCCTCAGGAACACAATAATGGAAACAATACTCACTCATAGGGAGTCCTCTGCCTCTACCTCCAGTCAAATTAGCATGGTATCCATGCCATGACAACCCCATTAGAAAATAGATATCCTTGATATCTAGGGTCAACGTATGGATTCCCACGTGAAATAATTGTTGGTCCATGTCCCACATATGGACCAGGTATTCCAACAACCTGATTTGGGCTCTCATGCCTGGAATCCTGAAAAAATTCAATAGCCCACAATCCCGGAGGGCAGCAACTGTACCCAGGTAATTCCTGACAATGGCATCATCTTCCTCATGTTCCCTTTCTCTCCATTCCAACATTATGATGGTCAAACACCTGCAAAAGAGCCATGAGAGGGTAGTCAACAACTTGTTTTAAACTCTTGCATATTTTTTATTGACTAAAAGGAAACTTTGAAATCCATTTTTCGGCCCCCGCAGGTGGCCCTTTTGCACAGTGTGAGATTCTCACAGGTGCCTTGAAGGCCACCTGTGAGAATCCTATATTTTTGCAGGTCTCGCAAGGCCCAACTGCGAGAATGATTGAGCACATGGTGTGACCCTAAAATGGACCTAAAACCCTAAAAATTGCCAATAAAAACTAAAAATAAACCATGGAAAAGTTGAAAGATCAAGAGCTTACCTTGTTGGCTAAAATGGTTCGTCTAATGATCTCTTGTGTCTCCCACAATCGAGAAAATAAATTTCGGGGGAAATGAGGTATGTAGGACAAGTTTTTGGAAAAATCACAATGAAATTGTAAAAAGCCCTTTTTACCCATATTTATTCACTTTTTAGTATTTTTATTTATTTTTTATATTATTTTTATTGCTTTTCTTATAAAACCTAATTCCCTAATAGCTTTGTGAGTATGGTTTTTTTCATATATAGCAACTTCAAAGTATGAACAAGGGGGTACAGGTGTTTTTTCTTTTTGTTGCATGTACGACTACCTTTTTAGGGTTTTTGTAGGAAAAACCTCGAGCTCAGTCTTTGTTCGTTCTCATGCTTGAAAATAAATGAGAATGTAGCCGAGTATAATTTTGCTCATCTTTTTGTACTCATCATGGTAACACAAAAAAAAAAAACCTAAGGGAGTATCCTTTAAGATCTTTTCATGCTCCATAAAAATGAAAAGATTGTCGAGCGATCTTGTTCTTTTCACGCTCGTTAAAGTATTTGAAAAAAATTTCAACGAACGATAGTTTATCACTTTTTCGGTCTCTTTGAACTCTTTTACGAAAAAGGAACTGGGAGAGTTCTCTTTAAGTGTTTTTCAGACTCTCAAAACATGAAAAAACCCTAATTTTTCTATCCTTGGACTCGTTAAACAAACATCGAAAGACCACAATGGGACCGAACCACTCCTTCCTAGGGTTCGTTAAACATACTCCAAGGGTCTCATCGAAAGGATGAGATTACATCGACAAGCATATGTTATCCTCCTCAAGCTTGTCTAAAAATAAAGAGGTACTCACCAGAGATGGTGGGGGAAATTTTGGGAAAGGGATGTGTTTTCGTATTCATATTAATGGCAGTAAGCGTCGCTCTTGAACGTGACACCCCTTATTCGTCATTTGAATCTGGACTGGGAAATCCATTTGTCTCTCGTTTGACTTTATACAAGGTCATATCTTGGGTCATCTTTGATTCAGTGCTGCCAAGTCCTTAGTTGTGTCTTTCATATGTTCAAGAGAAGTTCACAGGAGTCCTTTTTTGAGTCGGCCATCTGCAGTTGTCCATTCTTACTAGGTTGGCCTTCCTTGTGTCCGTTTCAACCCGTATTACTTTGTTTCATCCTCAAAATCTGTTACTTATTTTGTGTCATTGATGGGGGATACATCAAGGCCCTCTTGTGATGAGTCTTATTCCATCAACTCTGATTCATTATCTGGAAATGAGACTTAGAAATCATTTAGTACCTTAGAACTTGCATGCCTTATAGGAAGGTCTCTTCACTTTTGACAGGGGTTTCACATCATTGATCCATGATTGAGAGATTCCGTCGAGTGCTCAACTTCAGCTCATTCATTCGCATTCATTCAGATTGTACTTCGGTACCTTGGGAGTCATTGACATCAATGGTGATTTCCCTCACACTTGTTAATAGTTTTCATCAATGACCAATAATCAAGTGGTTTCTACCATGTTCAACTTCAACACATGTAATTGCATGGCTAGATTCGTACTTTCAGGTGACAAGATTGAAAACCCTGGGTCTCATCTTTTTTATCCAAGTTGTGATGGAGTATGTATGATTTGTATCAACACATAGATCTACTTGGTATGTCATGTGGCCATGTCGTCTTAATTCATGTCTTCTCGCATAGATCCACATTGTATTCCTAGTGCCTATGTAGCATTTTGATGGCATGGATCCATGGTGTATGATTGGTAGCCATGACCTATGTTTATGATTCCATTCATTTTTTATCTGAGCATGGGAATGCCTACCTCAGAACTGGTATTATATTTTGTAGATGCTTGGTTGTTTACAGGTTTTTGATTAGGTGCACTCCTGGTTTCTGAGACACACATGTAGTTTACAAAGTATTTTGGTTGTCACAGATTCCAGCCTCATACTTTTGGGGGCATTCTATTACACATGATTTCAGTCACTCTGGTGATGTCTCTACAAGTGATGTATTCAGGCTCCCACAAGGACTTTTTGCATGATAAAAGTGATTGTTGTCCTCTTCCAAAAAACACATTTTTAAGATGAGTTTGCAGGCTGCCTATGTTACAGCGTGCGAAAATCCATCATTCTCATAGGCCACCCACACTTAGGGTGCGAACTGTTTACAATATGCTCTATAGATAGCATGCGAACCTGTTTTTAAGCTTGAAGAAGAGAAGAGGTCACGAAGGTTCTAGAAGGGGATCTTCTAGAAAATGAGTTGGCATTTGCATGGTTGGCATCCTACTTGCTTCTCAGATTTGGTGGGATCATCCTCATCCATGTAACCATCCCTCCTTCTCCTATATATTGATAGGTTTCTCACGAAAAAGGTTAAGCACGATTGAATGAAGAATTGGTGAAAGGATTGTGTGAAGAACTCTACTTGGACAGAAGCTTGAAGACTCTATATTGTCTATCAAGTTGTACTGGATCTTCTTCATGAAAATACAGAGCAAGAGTGTGTGTTGGAACCAAGTGTCACTGAAAGGAAGCTTGCGACATCAAGGTGATCTAGTTGTATCTTCTACTTTCATTTAATATAATACAGTGGCATGTCCCTTTCCCATAAAATCACTCTTATTTTATTGCATAACTCCTTCATCAGATGCATAGGTTGACATTGAATATACTTTTCTATCTTCACTTTGGTTGGTTTGTGTTGTCTTGGACCTGATTTCACAAGAGCACCGGAGTCAAGCAGGAACAATAGAGACCTAAGGAAGCGATATAAAGGTATGTCACTCATTCCTTCTTAGTAGTAGATTCAATATTTGCAACTTAGGGAAAGAGTCATGTCCTGTCCTATTTTGTTCTAGATCTAGGTGGATCTAGGGATATCTGTTAGTGTCCACAACTACTGATTTATCTGATAACAGTATTGAAACTCCCGAAGTCCCGAAGCCCGAAGCGTTGAAGTGATGGGGCACGATGATGTCACTAGGAGGTGATTTGGACCCCAAAAGTTCCCGAAGTGACGTGGCTTGGGGACGTCACCTGAGATGGCATGGACACATGGAATGTGTGCCAAGTGTCAGGAAGTTTTGAGCATTTGGAGTATTGAAAAATTAGTTAGAACGTGACATGTGTCACCCACCTGATTCGTCCACGTCTCTGCTTCCAGTATTTCACCATGTGGTGACAGATCATGCAGTCCAGAGACTGGGCACTCCAGAGGGGAAAGATGGGATAGGTTGTGTTTGGTTGCAAACTCCTGAAGGCTAAATTACTTATCGACTATTGATTCTAGAAGACAGACGTCGAAGGATCATCGACTTTGGGTGAAACAACTACGAGAGAAAGTGCGGGAGGAAAGTTTGAAACTTTTGAAGCCCGAAGAGCTGAAGTGATTCATAGTCATTGATCTGTAGGAGGAAACCTATTGGTAGATCATGAACTTCAGGTAAAAGCGTTTCGGGAAGAGGAAAGCGAGTAAATTTGAGACTCCCAAAGTGAAGAGTCCCAAAGTGGACCTCGATTGTTGATTGTGAAACAGGATGAGGACCGTTGATCTGATCCTAGTTGAAAGCTCTGAAGTCCCGAAGCTCTGGACAAGTACTTTTTCAACTACGTGCACGGTCATGGCCGTGGTAATATGTAGATTGAGAGTTGAGGGAAGGAGGGATAAGGACCGAATTAGTTTTCTTTGAGATGGAAAGGTGATCAGGAAGGATTTATCCATGTTTTCTAGTCATGGTCACCTGGGAAGGTGGTTGGAAGGAAGTGCCTAGGCAGGATGAAATTTTTTGTCAGCCAAGGATAAAAGAGCACTATTATTTTCGGATAATTGGGATATGATCTCCATGAACAAAAAAAAAAGAAAGAGACATGTAGCATGGTTTGGAAATTTTGTTTATCATATGCGTAATTCTAACAAAATGGTTGCTTGCACATTTTGCAGAATTAAGGGGCTTAAGCACATCATCCTAGGATGCGTATTGAGTAAATGGAAGAAGGCAAGGGAGCATCCAGTCATGATAAGGAGGTCGAAGACCATAATACCAGGGTTGGTAATGCAAAGAAAAATTCTAATGGACGCAAGGGAAAAGGAGAGCAGGAAACATTACTAGAAATAGTAAGAAGCCTGAAGATGGAACTGTAGAGCTACAAAGAAGACAATGAGAGACTGATGAGAGAGAAAAGTCAAATAAATACTAGAGTTTTGCAGAGACTAAATTAGTTACAGAGACAAACGAAGAAGGGATCAAACTCAAGACAAGAGGAAGAAGGAAGGTGCCATGAAAGAAGGAATGATCATGGAAGAGTTGGTTCTTCTAGAAGTGCTAGTAGAGCTCATGGACACCACTCACTTCCTTACTCATAAAGAAGGTTTTATGCATCGAAAGATCCCGTAAGAAATCCATAGGTGTCTCCTGTTAGACACCAAAGAAGGAAACAAGAGCTAGATAGTTCGCAAGGAGAGTTGAGGGAGCTCAAGCCACCTTCCTTCAATGGTCAAAGAGAAATGGAAGACGATGTCGAAGCATGGTTTCTTGGAATATGAAGATATTTTCATTTGCATAACTATTCATCAAATCTGGAAGCCAAGATTGCCACCTACCATTTACATGGGAAAGATGCAATGTGGTGGGACAAACTAAAGAAATTTGAACATGTTAATGAAAGTAGGATGACTTGGAAGTGGTTCAAGAAGTACTTCCAGAAGGAGTACCTCTCAGATCATTTCTATGACAAGACAATGCAGGAATTCTTTCAACTTAGGTTGGGAATCATGACTATGGCAGAGTACGAGAAGAAGTTCTTAGGATTGTTAGAGTATGTTAGGTTCATTGGTGATGAGAAAGTGAAAATACAGAGATTTATAAGTGGACTGCCAACCTTTTATAAGGAAAATATCAAGTATGATGAACCCAAGACCTTGATTGAGGCCATCAGGAAGGCTAAATACCTGTATGAGCAAGGCCAGGGAAGAGAATCCATGCAAAAATATTGGAAGGACAAGAAAAATGCGAAGTATGAACAAATGAGGAAAGGATTTAAATATGAACGATCCTAATAGAAATCATCAAGATCAGTATGCTAAGGGGAATTCAAGAAAGAAGATTCCTTGGGAAAAAGGGGAAGACCACCAATCCAATGTTGGTCATGAAAGGAAGATCACCTATACAAGGATTGCCCACACATAAATGACAGAGTGAATACTATGCACAACATTTAAGAGGCTACAATAGTCGAAGATATGGGAAGAATCTATGTAGCTTTAGATGATCGACAATCAAAGTACCATTCCAATATGATTGAGGTGGAAGGTATGATCATAAATCAACCTGTTGCTATTTTGATTGATTCAAGAGAAAGTCATTTCTACAATGATCCTAAGATAGTGGATATATTACATTCGAAGAAGAGTAAACTTGGAAAACCAAGTTTGGTTCAGTTAACCACTGGAACCAAAAGAAGAATCCATGATATGGTCATAAGTTGTTCCATAAGTCTTAATGCCATGAATACTAGTATTGATATATATATCATACCATTGGGGTCACATGATATTTTGATTGGAATGGATTGGTTGGAAAAGCATCATGTTGTCCTAGATTGTCATAACAAGACAGTTACATGTCTTGATGGAAATGGAAAACAGAGCACTATGAAACGAGTTCCAAGACCCATATCTATAAGGGATATTTTAATATTACAACTAAAAATATGTTTTAGGAAAGGATGCCAATTATATGAAGCTCATGTAGAAGATATAGATAATAAAAAGGGACAAGCCTCAAATATTTCTCAGTACTACAAGAATTTGAAGATGTATTCCAAGAAATACCCGGATTGCCACCAAGAAGGGAGATAGATTTCTCAATTGATTTAGTGCGAGGAGCTTCCCCAGTGTCAAAAACACCTTATAGAATGAGCACACAAGAGTTAAAAGAATTACAAATGCAGTTGGAAGAATTTTTTAAGAAAGGGCACATACGTCCAAGTGTTTCACCTTGTGGAGCACCAGTACTTTTTGTCAAAAAGAAGGATGGAACCTTGAGGCTATGTATTGACTTCCAACAGCTGAACAAGTACACTATAAATAACAAGTATCCTCTACCCAAAATTGATGACCTCTTTGATCATCTAAGAGGAGAAAATATATTTTCAAAAATTGACTTGAGGGAAGGATACCATCAGGTAACAATCAAGGAAGAAGACATTCATAATACAGCCTTTAAGACCAGGTATGGGCATTATGAATTTTTAGTCATTCCTTTTGGACTGATCAATGCACCAGTTGTCTTCATGTGATTAATGAATGGAATGCTCATAAATTATTTGGATAAGTTTGTTATAGTATTCATAGATAACATACTTATCTATTCTAAGTCTGAAGAGGATCATGAACATCACTTAAAATTGGTATTGCAAGTACTGAGAGAACATCAACTATATGACAAGTTGAGTAAGTGTTCTTTTTATCAAAATCAGATCCATTACTTGGGACACATCATTTCAGAGCAGGACATAGCAATATATCCAAATAATATTGAAGCCAGTAGAGAATAACCAACACTCAGAAATGTGTCAGACGTCAGATATTTTATGGGATTAGCTGGCCAATACAAAAGGTTCATAGTAGGGTTCTCTAAGATTGCTCATCCCATCACTTCTTTGAAAAATAAGGGAACTAAATTTGAATGGACACTCAAGTGTGAAAAATAATTTTAATTTTTTGAAGGAATTACTTACTAGTGCACCTGTATTGAAGATTGATGACCCAAATGTATAGACGCATGTAAGGAAGGAATTGGGGGAGTCCTCATGCAAAATGGACATTTCATTGGATATGAGTCCAGAAATCTTAAGGAACATGAGAGGAACTATGCCACTCATGACTTGGAACATGCTGTAATTGTTCACGCCTTGAGAATGTGGAGGAATTATCTCATGGGAAAGAAATTCAAATTAAGGACAAACCACATTGGCCTAAATTATCTTTTTGAATAGACAACATTGAATGCCAGGAAAACAAGATGGATGGAATTTTTAAGTGAATATGGATTTGATATCAAGCATATCAAGGGAAAGGAGAATAAAGTTTTCAATACACTTAGTAGAAGAGTGCATATCATGCATGCTACTACTGTCAGTATGCATCAGTCAAACTTGAAGAGAAGAATTTTAGATGGGATTGTTACAAACCAGCATTACCTACAGGTAAAGGAAAACTTACAATAGGTAGATGTACAATAAAAAATAGAGTATGAGATAAAGGAAGACAAATTACTCATGAATAAAAACATAATCTATGTTCCTAGTTATGGAGAACTGAGGAATTTGGTACTGAAGGAAATCCATGATGTCCCTTATGTTGGACATCTCGGTTACTAGAAAATAATTACAGCAATAAGAAGATAGTTCTTTTGGCCAAGAATGAAGAAGGATGTTATTGATTACATCACTCGATGTATGGAATGTTAGAAGGTGAAGGCTGAGCATAGGTATCCAACGGTATTGATGTATCCATTTCCAATCCCAGAGAAGAAATGGGAAGTGATAACCATGGATTTTATCATAGGATTACCCAGAACGAATAAGCAACATTATTCAATCATGGTGGTGGTTGAAAAGTTAACAAAGGTTGTTCATTTTGTGCCTGTGAAGACAACACATACAACAACTAATATTACAAAAATTTTCATGAAGGAAATTGCTAGGTTGCATGGGATACCCAGGAAAATTGTCTCAGACAGAGATACAAATTTTAACTCCAATTTATGGAGGGGATTGTTTAAAGGATTTGGCACAAATCTAAACTTTCTCACAACATATCATCCCCAGACAGATGGGAAAACAGAGAGAGTCAATTGAATAATTGAAGACATACTGAGAATGTATGTGATGGATAATCCATCTAAATGGGAAGATTACTTACACTTGGTTGAGTGTTCATATAATAATGTGTAGAGACCTAATTAACTAAATCCCATTAAATCCATAAATCGAAACAGTAAACTTCTACTTCTACACAGAAAACTCAGTAATTTCTTTTAATTCAGCATATAAGCATGTTAAATTATAATGAACATCGATTTCTTAACATAATAAGAATTACTTAATAGAATAATACAAACTTACCTCTTCCTGATGCTAATTTCTCCATTGACCCGGTTGTCCAACCTGTTGCTTTGTTGTTTCCTGATGCACTGACCAACTCTGCCCAAACTGACTATCCTCCTAGCCAACTAGGACCAGCCTGTCCGACTCCCTAGCTCCAAGAAACCGAAAGGAATCCTGGCCCCCATGCCCAAAACCCCTAGCAACTCGGTGCCCCCTACAATGATACTCAAAGACAGCAGAACTCAACCACCGAACCACAAAAACCAAGCCAAGAA
>JASDQU010104742.1:0-25162 GCA_032191745.1 Picea mariana | reverse complement strand
TCAAGTGCTATTTCTGTTCAAGTGCTATTTCTGTTGCTATTTCATATATCGTTTCTGTGTATTGAGAAGATTATGCTGGATATTTTACTGTTATTCTATTATTTCTAGCATTTTGTTTCTCTTCTGCATATTTTATATATCTGGTATCTTGCAATATCGCATAAATATACCTTTTATCCCACTTCTGGTGATAATCTCCTCAAGCTCTGTAGTTCCAATGACTGCACGTCTCCTCCCAAGGCTGAATTGCATCCAAGGATAGGAAAACAAGGACTACAAGAATGTTATTCTATTCATTATTTAGGGTTATATATCAAATGCTAAGTATAAATCAAAGAGAATACACACAACTTCATCATTTGGGATAGGGAAAAGAGATTATTTTATTCATTGAACAAAGAATGAAACTTACAATCTATGTCGGCCACTGTTTCCCGAACCTGGACTGCGATCCTCTTTACAATGCTCCAAGAACACCTTCTATATGCCTCTTCTCACAATATTATTATATCCTCAAGGAATGGGAATGGATTGAATGGAATAAAAGGGGTTTAATGAGGGAATGCTGAGGAAGTTACTCACAAAATATTGAAAATTCTTGGGCAAGGGGGGGAGAGAAATCGGGTAGAGTTTTATTGTTTTTATGCCTGGATCTGAAATGGGACCCCAACACCTCCTTTTATATGAAAAATGATGGTTATTTGGTTGGGTGATGGTACATAGAAAGTGAATTGTTTGGGAAACCTCCAATAACATGTGAATTTCAATGACTTCCTTGCAAATTTTTAAATTTTACAACTTTTGCAAGAATACACAGGTTGTTTAGTATAAAACAAGTTTAATTACACGAGTTTTAGTGCTGCAGCATGTTGATGATTACATCTGTTTGAGACATCCTCCAGGACACAGACTTGATAGAGAGCCCCTGAGATGGGTGTGTGGCTCCTATCTGAGACAGAGATGGAATGTAGTGATGGCCTCCTCCTTACAGAGAGTTGAGAAGAACTCCAGATGAGATAGGAGATTTTTTGAGTTCGATGTTCCTATGGCTGAGCATGAGGTGAACATGTAAATTCCCATGAGTTGGGTGCATCGTTATGAGATAGAGATGAAAACGATGTATTAGCCTCCTTTGAACAGAGAGTTGAGATGATGAACTCCATATCACACTCCTGTGTAACGCAGTGAGAAAGAAGATTTTTTGAGTTGGATGTTCCTATGGATGAGCACAAGTGAAATTGATCCTAGCGGTTGAGCACTAGTGAGTGTGTTTATCCTGTGAGACGCAGTGAGATAGAGAGACATCCATGTGGCTGAGAACTGATGGATGTGCCCCTGGTGGTTGAGAACTAGTGGGTGTAAGAGATATATTGCTATATTGTTCAAGATTCGGACTTACCTGTAACCCTATTGATTATGTAACGGGTATAGGTCGACCACACCTTAATGTAAAAGATAATTAATGTAAAAGATAATTAATATGGTAATTATTATTTATATTTTGAGTTATTGATGTCAGCCCTATTATGCCAATAGACAAACCATTTGATGTGGCAAGTGTTATATAAATAAAGGTGAATCCCCATTGAGGAAACACACATATCATTGTTTCATCTCATGATTTCAGAAGTTGTGGTCTGAAATTATGAGAATTACAGCACCCTCCTGTGTGCTAGGTTTGGTGAGGGTGTGGGAGGTCTTTCTCTTTAAGAATATAGAAAAGGATTGACTGGGTTTTCTTACCTTGTTGAGAAGGGTTTCCCAAGATACTTATTTTGTTCTTGTGCATGGTTATGCTTCTTTTGATCTTGGTTTTATGTAGTAGTTATGGTTCAAGTAATAGTTAAACAGAAAAATTAAAGAGGATACATGAGCCATAGCTCATTAAATATCCAACATGGTATCAGAGAAGGATTGAAGAAAATCATTGCACACTAAAATTGAAGGTAAGGTTTGTCAAAAATTTGTTGTAGGTGTGAAGAGAAGAGGTCTAAACATATACCTGAAAATTATGTGGTAGAGGATGAGGTTAGACCCCTCTTGACAATTCTGTGGTAGATGAAGAGGTCTGGATCTTCCTTCTTAAAAATTATGTGGTGAATTTTACCCTTAAAGAACAGCCAAGATGTATGGGAGAGTTGGAAAAAGCTTAAGAGAAGGGACGACTGCTAGAACAAGGTAGACGTGGGCTTGAGAAACATGGCTTACCCTAAACCATAGCCATTGTAAGGAACTCAACCAGTTTTGAGGCCCCTCTGTGTTGGGTATGTGTTATATTCTTTGCATGTGTGTGTGTGGGCGCATTAGATTCAACAATTGTGTCTGACGATCCTTGTGTCGTGTGCACCGAGAAATTACTAGGGGGGTCCCATGAGGGCCTATGTATTCCCCCCCTGGTTACATGCAATGTTCTGTACTGGGTGGTAGCCTGGGGTCGACAGGGTTCGGGGCAGCGGCCTGAAATATGTTTTTGGGCGGCTTTTGCTATTTTTAGCGGATTTTGCTATTTTTAACGGTTTTCTAAATTAATCTTGGATTAATGGATTAGGGTTTTGGTATCTATGGAATACCTAAAAACATTGTATATATTGTATGGTGAATGGTGAAATTTGATATAATCAATATAAGAAAGGTTTTCCCCGGTTGAGGGTTTCCAGTATAAATCTTTGTGTACTATGTGTATGAGCCAATGATTAAATTTTGGTTTTCTTAAGAATCTATATGCATTGCTTTACTTCATAGGTTTAAAACTTACATGTGGTATTAGAACTCATTTTTGGCTTCAGAGGGATGCCTTTGTTGCTGAGGTTTTGGCTCGGTCTTGATAAATAAATTTTATCTTGGGTCTGTGATAAAACTGGGTTTAGTGGGAGCTTTTGCAGTGGTTATTCAAGTGTATAAAGAGGAATGGAGAGCTCTTCTAGAATTGAAATAGAGAAGTTCAACGGTAAAAAAATTGAGCTATGGAAGTTGAATATGGAGGACATTCTTGTAGAAAAATAATAATGGATCGTTGTGGATCCTAGTACATAGTTTACTGGAACATAGACAATCGGTACACAACCTACTAGTACACAAACTACTATTACACCACCTACTAGTATGTCGAAGGAATATTGGGAGAATTTGGACAGAAGTGCAAGGAGTATTATTCAACTTTACCTGAAAGATTCAGTGTTGTTGAATGTCTCAAGAAAATATAAAACCAAGGAACTATGGGATAAGTTAGGGAATTTGTATCAATCAAAGTCCCTAGTAAACAAGTTGTTTCTTCGAAAGAAACTGTAACATATTAGGATGGAAGATAGAGATTCTATGAAAGAACATCTAAATTCCTTTAATACTCTGGTAAGTTAACTTGTATATATTAATATTGCGATTGCAAAATAATATAAGTGTATTACTTTGTTTTGTTCTTTTCCAGACTCTTGGGATAATCTGGTTGAAGCAATTGGTAGTACCACTCAATCTACATTGAAGTATGAGGATGTAGCTTCATCCTTGTTATTTGAAGAGATGAGGCAGAAAAGCCTGGATGTTCATAGAAAAGATGATGTATTTGTAAGAGGTGATACCCAAGACATGAATCCTAGTAAGTCTTTAGGGGGGAGATCTAAATCTACAGGTAGATCTAAGTCTCTAGGAAAATATTTGAGGAAATGTTGGAAGTGTTGTAAAACATGGCATTATAAGAAAGATTGCAAGAATAAGAAGGTTGATAAACCAAAGGTATCTGATAGTACCTCTTCCATAGAGGTGAAAACCTCCACTGAAGAAGGAGGTGATTTTTAACTAGCATCTACAAGTACACATGCAGACCTCTGATGTATGGTTGATCGACTCAGGTGTGTCATACCATATGACTCCTCACAGGGAGTGGTTCTCTGAATATGAAAAATATGATGGTGGTGATGTATTCCTAGGATATGACTCGAAAGCTAGAATCATGGGACAAGGAAGGGTTAAGTTACTGCTAAAATATGGAAGGATTAGAACTCTCCCCGGGGTTCTGCACATTCCAAAACTAGCCAGGAGCCTAAT
Organism: Picea mariana; assembly: GCA_032191745.1. Taxonomy (NCBI): domain Eukaryota; kingdom Viridiplantae; phylum Streptophyta; class Pinopsida; order Pinales; family Pinaceae; genus Picea; species Picea mariana. The sequence continues at coordinate 21,121 of JASDQU010104742.1, read as the reverse complement.
ATCTGTAAGCAAGTTGGATAATGTAGGAGTGGATATTGTATTGGGAAAGGGCACTTGCAAGATGATACGAGGGGAAATGGTGTTGATGAGGAGAGTTCGGTGTGGAACTATATACAAGTTGTTGGGAAGAACTTATACTAATGGGTGTAATAGTTATGTTGTCCCTGAGCAGAGAGATGAAGGAGAAAAGACCAATATTGTCCCTGAAAAGAAGAACATGTTGTGGCATCAAAGACTAGGGCATATTGGAGAAAAGGGCCTTCGAACAATACATGGTAAAGGTATGGTTGAAGGTATGTCTAATTTGAATTTGGATTTTCATTTCTGTGAACATTTCATATATTGTAAACAAAATCGAGTAAGATTCCTATCTGGTGCTACAAGAGCAAAAGGGATCTTAGAGTTGATACACAATGATGTGTTTGGACCTGTTCCAACTTCTTGTTCCATCCCTAGGTAAATCTATGTATTATGTTTCATTCATAGATGATTTCTCAAGGAACACTTGGATTTATTTTCTTAGAAAGAAATCTGAGGTATTTGATAAATTTAAAGATTTTAAGGATCTAGTAGAAAATCAGAGAGAGAAGAAAATAAAGGTATTGAGAATAGATAATCGTGGAGGATTTTGTAGAAATGAATTAGAAGAATTCTATAAGAAGTGTGGTATATCAAGGAAGAAAACTACTCCATACATGCCTTAGCAAAATGGAGTTGCAGAAAGGATGAACAAGACACTGGTGGAAAAGACAAGGATTATGCTCAGCAGTGCTAAGTTAGGACAGGAATTCTGGGCATAAGCAATGGGTACACCATGTTATCTGGTCAATTGATCACCTTCATCATCATTGGATGATAAAACTCCACATGAGGTATGGTCTAGAAAGAAACCCTCTCTTCAACATCTTAGAGTGTTTGGTTGTGATGCTTATGTACATGTTCCAAAGGAAAATAGGAGTAAGCTAGATAAAAATCTTGAAAAGTGTAACTTTATTGGTTATAAAGATGGTGTGAAAGGTTATAAGCTTTGGAACCCAGAAACCAAGAAGATTTTTTATAGTTGAGATTTTTTTTTCAAAGAGGTAAAAGATGTGTCCAAACAAGAACTCCTACCAATGCAAGATGAACCTGAGAAAATAGAGCTTGAGTTGGATGATGCAAAATATTAATCATCTGAAGAAGAAGCAGAAGAAGAAGAATAACCTCATACCCCAGTATTAAGGAGATCAGTGAGAGATAAAATTAAACCAAAAAGTAATAGTCCACCTGATTTTCATTCCAATTTTGCTTTATCTATTACTAATGATGATCCCAGAACTGTCAGGGAAGCAGTGAATTCAGAGGATACTAAAATTTGGAAGAAGGCCATGGTTGAAGAAATTGATGCCTTGGATAAGAATGAGGCATGGGATATAGTTGAGATGCCAGCTAGAAGCAAATATCTTGGTAGCAAATGGTTGTTTAAGAAGAAGTTTAATGCACAAGGTAAAGTGGATAAATACAAAGCTCGATTAGTAGAAAACGATTATTCCCAGGTAGAGGGAATTGACTTTGGTGAGATTTTTTCTCATGTTGCCAAGTTAAATTCTATTAGATTTCTTTATTTATTGTTGTTGCTTTTGATCTTGAAGTGGAATAGATGGATGTGAGGAAAACATTCCTACATGGGGATTTGGAAGAAGAAATCTACATGAAGTAGCCATAAGGCTTTGTAGTGAAGGGAAAGAAAGAGATGGTATGTAAGCTAAAGAAGTCACTATATGGTTTGAAGCAATCACCTAGGATGTGGTACCAAAAGTATGAGTTTTCTTACCTTAAACAAATTTGTTCACTGCCAAGGTTGATGGAAATATGAATGATTATGGATGTTGTGATGCTTAAAGTCACATCTATGTATATTAGTTGTATAGCTATTGTGGATTTAATTTTGTAATTTCAGAATCTATATATATCCTTTAATTTCCAACCAATGGATGGATTCGAGACTTAAATTGTGTTATTGACATGATTTATTGCTACCCAGATTTGTATGTTGTACAGTATTGAAATTTTCATGTTGGAATTCAAAATTTCAATTATCTTATGGTTTGGTTGTAACAAATTTAAAACTGTCATTAAGGATTGATGAAATATGTTGGTTATTACTTTATCTACTCTGATCTTAATTTAATGTCATAAGTTGACCCAGGTTCAGATTTGAACAAGCTTCCAACAAAATCCCTATGAACTATCGGCCCTCCTGGTAAACCAAAAGGCAACACAACGCACAAGATGCACTGCACAGTCTCACCCAAGATAGTTCTAATTAGTGGCTACAATGCCCAGGTGATTGTAGCCGAGGAAACGAGTGGGGATTTGCGATTAACCTCTGTGACCTTCAATCATTTACTAGTTCATACATCTAGATTTATTACATTGTCATTCTTACTCATGCATGTAAAATATTAAATCTAACTAATTCCTTCATGAATTTATCTAACATATAATCATCAACATCAGAGAAGATACATAAAATTTAGGCACATAACAAAGGGTCTACCATGGTTTACCCCTCCTGGGCTACGTCCAAAAATATTTCTCTATTTTTCTCTTTTATTATTTTTGTTCCAACACTACAGTGCATCGCGCATTACAACACTCCATTAGAACAGGTTGAGATATATAATGAGGTGGAATAGATTGCACCAGGATCCTCATCCTGCGATATAACCCTCAATATCTACCTTAGTCCCTATCCCTAGCTCAACAAATTACAAAATTAGATTAGACTTATGGTCGCATTAAGCAACAACAACTACTAACAATGTTCAATCCATTCCTCAAAAACCCACTCGAACATCACCATCCCCCTGTCAGTGTTTCATGTAAACCTGCATATGAGGCCTATCTAAAGCATACACAAACCATGTACAATGAAACTAATGAACATTGAATAAAAGTGAGGAAAAAGGGGAAACCATGGGGGAACAAAACCCCCGCTCAAAAGACAATGTATCAAAAGAAGAAAAGGCAGTTGCTAGGAAACTGTGTTCTTCATTGCAATATGATCCCATGAAGTATGAAACTTCTTCTTAGTGAATTTCTTGGTGAATATGTCATCAGTCTATTCAGAGGAAGGACAGAACTACAAATCAATGATCCTATCATGCACTAAATATCTAATGAAATGCATGTGGACCTCAATTTGTTTGGTTCATTGTTGTTGTATTGGATCTATGGAAAATCTTAGCGTACTCTGATTGTCACACCATATGATAGTCAGACAGTGAAATTTGATACCAGTCTTGGTAAGGATGTGTTGAAGCCAAAGTGTTTGAATGACACAGTTGACTACTCCTTTGTACTCGGACTCTGCAGAAGATAAAGCAATGGTTAATTGATTCTTACTTGATTGACAAATTGGGCCTGACCCCAAACTAAGAGTGTACTTGCACGTGGACTTGCAATATGTACGATCACTAGCCCAATCTAAATCTATGAAGCCTATAATATCTAATACACAACCAGTTGCATAGTGAATTCCATAACTCATGGTTACCTGAACATGTCTGAGGATGCGCTTGGAATCCTTCCAGTGCATATCATGGGGTTCATGCATCTATCTATAAATTGCTCCTATCACATATGAGATATCTGGATGAGTGTGGGTGAGATACAAAAGACTCCCCACCAACTATCGATACAAAGTTTTGTCCACTAATGGTGTATCCCTGCCATCCTCAAGTCTGGTTCCAGATAAGAAGGGTGTAGGTGTAGACTTATAGTCTGTCATGTGGAATCTATCTAAAATATCCCTGACATACTTAACTTGAGAAATTTTGATGCTTAAACAATCCTGCCTGATCTCAAGACCAAGAAAGAAGTGTAGTGGACCCATGTTCGTCATAGAGAACCTGTCATGAAAAATATCTTTGACCAAATAAATGGATGAAGCAGAGCTACTAGTTATCCAAATATCATCAACATAGAGTACTAATATCATCACAGAGTCAGTATTACTCAACATGTAAACATTGGAATCAGATTTACATCTAACAAAATCATGTAAAAGAAAGTAAGAATCCATCTTTGCATACCATGCTCTCGGTGCTTTGTTGAGGCCATAGAGAGACTTCTTCAGTCTACATACTAAAGATGAGTTCTGAATGAGCCCATGTAGATGCTCCATGTAGATATCCTTTGAAAGGTCCCCATGAAGAAAATCATTCTTCACTACCATCTAGTTAACTTCCCATCTTTTGGTTGTTGTAATGTCTAGAGCCAAGCGAATGGAGTCCATCTTTGCTACAGGAGAAAAGGTATCGTCATAATCTATCCCATGAATCTGCTGAAATCCTTTTGCAACTAATATGGCCTTGTACCTTTTCACCTGACCATTTGTTGCTCTCTTGGTCCTGTAGACCCATTTGCATCTAACAAGTTTCCTCCATGATGGAAGTGGAACCAGATCCCAAGTCTGATTCTCTGGGAGAGAGTCATGCTCCTCCTGCATGGTTGCTTCCCATAATGGTTTCCCAAAATCCTCATTCTAGGTATGTGGATCACAAGATTGAACCATATAGCAATGCATGGGCATCACTGGATCAGAAGATGAAAGTACATGAGAAGTATCCACATGCTAAGATCGAGTCCTCCTCGAATACAATGGATCCCATGCAAGGTTCCCTGTTGCCTAAAGTGTGGATTGTGCCCACTTGGTCATTTGTTGAAGCTCCAACATTCTCTCCTCATTTGGTTGTACTACCTACTCATCTACATGTACATAATCCTCTAAATTTGTGTCTAAATATGTAGCATATGAGTGTGTAGAATCATCATCTTTGATGTCTGGAATTGATGGAAGAACAAGAGTCTCTGCATGTTGCACTAGAGGTGCATGAAAAGGAATCTCCTCAAACCAAACAGTGTGCTCAATGATGAGCCAATATATAGAGGGATCAATCAATATGTACCCCTTCACATCATCTGGATATCCCACAACAATGCAATGTGTACTTTGTGGATCTAAGGATTTCCTCTTTTCAAAAGGAATATAGGCCCATGCTCTAGATCCATAGACGTGGAAGTGTGTGACATCTGTTTTGTCACATTTCCAATCATCAAAAGGTGTCCTATCCTCAAGCGATCTGTGAGGTGATCTGTTCTGCATGTAGGTAGCATAGTTAAGTGCATCATCCCAAAGCTTGGAGGGAAGTGATCTTGCATGCAACATGCCATTAGTCATCTCCTTGATAGACATGTTCTTACTTTCAGCAACTTCATTATGTTGTGGAGTGTATGGAACTGTGTGTTGCAACTGGATACCAGCTTCACGAAAAATATTTTGAACATATTTATTGATATACTCCCTCCTAATTTGTGTACGAATGATCTTGATTTTCTTCCTAGTTTGTGTCTCTACTAGTGCTTTGAATTCTTTGATATGCTTAGAAACTTCAGACTTTTTTCTGAGAAAATAAACCCAAGTATAGCATGAGTAATCATCAATAAATGTAAGAGCATACCTTGCTTTACTAATGGAAGGATGTGGAAATGGACCCATGAGATCACTGTGAACAAGCTCCAAGAAAGAGGAGGCTCTCCTTGCCTTCCCCTTCTCAAACTTCTCTTCAGGATGCCTGCCAAGAATGAATCCTTCACAAACCCCTTCATAAAAGTGAATGTCTGGAAATCCTTTGACCATTCCTTGCTTGGAAAGTCACTACATGTACCTAAAGTTAAAATGACCAAATATCTCATGCCATACTCTACTACTATAATTAGCCTGTGTAAGTAGAAAAGAGGAGTCATACTCAGTAAACTTAGTGAACTTATACAACCGTGAATTGTGATCTACCTCACCAACTGCAATAATGGAATTGTCACACATGTCAAGTACAATAACTGAATCTGATGTAAATTCAACCCTTTTACCTGTTTGAGTGATCTGATAAACCGAGAGAAGATTTATAGAAATCTTTGTAACATGTAAAAAATTCTCAAAACTTCCATTAGGAAGTTCCTCTCTTCCCTCTCCTACAACTACTATTGGAGTATCATCCCCCATGAGAATAGGAGGTCCAGAGAAAGAACTCAAAGAAGATAAAACTTCCTCTTTAGATGTCATATGATGTGATGCACCAAAATTTATAATCCATGAATTAGATGAGGAATTAATTGCAACCAGAGCATGATGATTACCTTTCTTAGGTGCATGATCTTCTTCCTTCTTCTTCTTGGATCCTTTAAGAATGAAGTCTCCAAGGTTATTGTTTTGAAGTACTTGTGTCATAAGATTCATCTTCTTCTTCAAGCATGTGGATTCTTCATGATTCAGTTTATTGAAATATGTGCATTTCTCTCCCTTCTTCTTCTTCCCTTTGAAATTTGAAGAATATTTGGAACCTGAAGAATCCTTGAAGGGTTTGGAATATCCCTCCATCTTTGACTCTGGATGTAATAGATCCTTCCATGTCTACTTTGATTTATGATTGGATGACCCTTTTCCATCATGCATGGCGAGTGCATGTTATTTTGGATCTTTCATGAGGCCCATCTATATGAGTTTTTTCTTCTCTTGTGTGAGAGACTCAGTGAACTGAGCCATTGTAGGAATTTTCCAATTTGTACTCAAAAGACATCTGGAAAAATGGAAATTGGAGACACATACATCATATATTAGTCCTATATTGGACAAGATTGTTAAAATAAGTTGTTTGTATTGTGTAGACTTGTCAATACCACATTCACCCAAGCTCAAAATCAAAGATTTAAATTTAGTAAATAAATCCTATATATTATGAAAACTTTTAGGGTCTAAGGTATTCAAATATACCTCAAGCGTATGACCTCACATCTCATCCTACTTTCCATAGAGTCCTTCCAAGGTGGTCCAAATATCATTTGGATTATTTCATGCGGCAACACGAAACCATATATCATTGGAGATTAACTCAAGAAGTAATCATCTGGCCTCATCCTTACGGTTCACCCATCTGGTCTTCTCAAGCGTTGATGTAAGTTTTGTTTCTATTACCATCGTCAAATTATACAGTCCTTTTATTTTGAGTTGGAATGCGGCCTTAAGATTACATTCAAAATAGTTGTATGATGTGAGGATTATCACCAAACTTGATTGAATAATTTTCATCATCTCCATCCCTGCTATTGATTTTGAAAAGATCCTGAAAAACCCAGATCGTGGATTCTAAGATGTGACTAATGGTGCTATGATTGTTATCGGTATGATAAAAAAAATATAGTTCCTAAAATATGATGTGGGTTTTGGATATTTTTGGTTAGCATAAGCATCCCTATGTTATACGTCTCTTGTAAAAATTTCAGCCCGTGCCAGATCGCGGATTTCCAGATATGGCTATTTTACGCAAGAAACCTAATTTTCTGGAGGCTGCTGAATCGTCACACCCTAGAGAAGGATGAAGTCCAAAGATATTAAATCATTGCACCCTAGTGAAGGACACAGTGCAAATATTGTCAAAAATTGAACCGTCACACCCTTCGATAGGGATAGGCCACGATGATTCCAATTGTCGCACCTTTCGATAGTGATAGGCCATGACAATTGCGGAAACTAGGTTTACTCAAGGAATATTTCTCTCTTCTCTAGCTTGTTTGGGTTTCTCCAACCAGCTTGACTCTGATATCATCTCATTGTTTCATGGAAAACTGCACAGGATAGCTAGCTAAATCATACACAAACAAATCTTATCAAGAAAAGGAAGAGAGATACATAATGAAGAATGAGAATTAATGTATATTATGATCTAATAAATGAGTGAATGATGTTAATTCATATAGGAAATGAGATCCTATAATTAGGAATTCATGCATAATAGTGATGGTCTAAGATTAGAAAATCTAGAATATAACTAGTCAGTTAACTCCCAGTGAACTAGTGTTACTGGCACTGAACTAGTGTGTTGAAAATAGAAATTTCTCCAACACCCCCAGCCTATATCTTCATCTTACCATACATTACATATTCTTACCAAAACCCTAACCTTATCATGGCTATGTCTTCTTGCATGTGTGCTCACATGCCTTCCTCTTCTGCATGCACGTCTGTTTTACATGTGTTATTTTTCATGCATACGCATCTTCTTTACACATCGTGATTTTTCCTCAAAACTAGCCTACACCAAACATGCCCCCAACATTGACATCCAGACATGTCCTGAGTCACTGCCTAACTCCAGTGTCTGCTACTTCTTGTGCCAATGCTTTGTAGATATCTACTACCCTTTGGCACTGCTCCTGAGCCTCACTTCTCTTTGTAATCATTGCTTCGACCACCTACGTGGTGAATGGTGTTCTTAAGGTCTCGCCCCACTCCAAGCCTATCTGTTCGAGGAATGATTTTGTTGCATCAATTTCCACAACCAATTGTTCTACTTTTTCTTGTAGGGGCTCCAACTGAGCCTTATGTGCAATTTTCTATGCCTTCATCGCTTTTTCTCTTGCCTAAAGGATCTTTATTTGTGTAGTCATCTTAATATTCTCTAGTAGTGACATTGTCCTATGTCGCTGCTTGAAATTTTCCATAGCTACGTGAAATTTATCTTCCTTTACTTGCATCTCTTGAAGGCTCCCATCCTCTAGTAGTTGTGTCCATAGTTGGTCGCTCTTCTCCAACAATTTTTCCACCCTCTGTAGTTGGGTCCATAACTGGCTGCTCTTCTCCAACAGTGCTTCCACTCTATGTATGTTCTACGTGATGTTTTATGTAGATTATGTTGTGTCTTTCTCTCTTTGCACTCATACTGTTGGAGGCTTGCGCAGTACTTATGACTACCCCAACAGTCCAAGTGCAAAGAGATAAAGACACAACATAATCTACAGAAAACATCACGTAGAACATACATAGAGTGGAAGCACTGTTGGAGAAGAGTAGCCAGTTATGGACCCAACTACTAAAGGATGGGAACCTATAAGAGATATAATGAAAAGAAGACAAATTGCATGCAGTAATGGTATATTTTAGGAAGCGAAAGAGGAAACTGTCACTTCCATATAATATTAATATGGTCATAGAAATGAAGAACCTTCAGGAAGAAGAAAAAGCGGTGCAGGCACAGAAAATAGCATAAGAGGCCCAGTTGTAACCCCTACAGGAAAAGGTAGAAAAACTGGTCATGGAAATCAACACAACAATATCATGCCTTGAATAGATAGGATTGAAGGGGGGAGAGATCATAAGAACACCAATCACCATGTAGCTAGTCGAAGAAATGACAGAAAAGAGCATCTAGGCTCAAGAGCAGTTGCAAAGGGTAGTAGATATCTAAGAAGCATTGGAACTGCTCCTGAGCCTGGATTCTCTTTGTTGTCATTGCTTCTACCACCTTTGCGGTGACTAGTGGTCTTAATATATCTTCCCCCTCCAATCCTATATGTTCAAGGAATTATTTTTCTGCGTATATTTCCATGACCAAGTGTTCTGTCTTTTCCTGTTGGATCTCCAACTGAGCCTGTCGTGTGATTTTCTGTGCCCGCACTACTTTTTCTTCTTCCTGAAGGTTCTTCATTTCTGTGGTCATCTTAATATTCACTAGTAGTGACAATGTCCTATGTCGGTGCTTGAAATATTCCATTGTTGTGTGCAATTTATCTTTCTTTCCTTGCAGCTCTTATAAGATCCCATGCTCTAGTAGTTGGGTCCATAGTTGGCCACTCTTCTCCAACAGTTCTGCCACCCTCTGTATGTTTTTCATGATGTTATCTACAATTGTTGTCGTGTCATTATCTCTTTTCACTTGGTCTGCTAGGGGATTCGTAGGTACTGTGCACTCCTCTAGTTCCTTGATCTACTCTTGATATTGTTGCAGAGTCTGTGCTATCTTTGTTATCTTCTCCTCTGAAGATGTTTCCTCTAATGTCGTGTCATCTGAGATCGCTTGAAATACTATGTTTATTTGGGTCTCTATCTCATCCAAATTTTTTTCGGTATCTCTTTCTTCTTCCCTTCCTGACTGATGGATTCCTTTCGTACTATATTTTCTTCCTACACCATTCATAGATTTGTTGCATCAAAACTTGCTATGGACTAAATTTCCTGCGCAACACTAACCTGTAACTTTAAAAATTCCTTTGTTCGTATCTTGGGCAATGCCAAGTCAAACTTTTTTCATTCTTCATGGGCTTCTGCATTGTTTCCTCATTGATGAACAACATATCTGGAATTACGATAAAGTTATCGCTTCCATGCACTATGATTTGTATTGTCTCTCCGACAAGTTCTCCTTCTCTTACTGGCATTGGTTTCTCTTTTTTTTGTTGTTCATCCTTCATGTACAATTGTTCTAGTGTAGATTTTACCTCCTTTACATGTTCCAAAATTCAAGCTCGATGGTTTTCCACATTTTCCCGCACTTTTGACATTCGATCTTCTACTGGCCTGGCTATAAGATCTATGTCATATGTTGTCAGTGACATTTCCATTTTTTTTCTATGGGCCTTTTCTTTCTTCCTAGCGCAACTTGCTTGCTCCATTTCTCTTTTCCTTTGGGCCTATGGTTTTTCAGATGCTTCTCTCTTTCGTGTAACCATGCCAGTATCGTTCTCAACTTCTTCAGGAATGGTTACATATTGTGCCTCTGTTTGCATTTCATCTACACTCACTTATGTTGTCGGCCCTTCTGTTGCCTTCTCTATAGCCTGTGGACCCTGTGTAGGACCACGCTATGACTTCTTTTTTGTTCTATTTTTCTTCTGAATTGAGTTGCTTTCCCCCACTGTACCTATTGTTTTCTTATTTTGCTGGCTAGCATCATTCCTTCCTATCTGTTGTGCAGGGACTATGCTACCATGCGTGTGGACTTGTGTTGCTATATTTTCTCTTGGAATCTTTGTCACTTTCCACTCCTCAGGCCACTCTTGGACCTCCATGTGGATGTCTTACGTCATCACACAATACTTCAGCTACAACCACTCCTTGGTTGGGTCCTTCTTTTCTTGTAGCCACATGTTGTGACGTGATGTGTATAAATTCACTATGTGTCCATACTCTTGGACAATTTCTGGTGAGATCCTCCATGTATCCACCACATTTTTATGAATTTCTGTTAAGTACTACGTGAACATTTCATTGTTGACTTTATTTACCTTGGGATCTATTGTGCTTTACAACAACATGTACCACGTTCATCACATTTTCCTGTCCTTGGCAAGAACATTATGTATTTAGGTTCATTCCACCCTATATGTGCAATGAGGATGAGTAAAAATGAGTAGTGTAACTCAAAGCCCCAGTCTTGTGCATCCTTACAATATTAAAGGAATGACTTGAGTAGATATGGGGCCTAGATCGTCGAGATCCACTTTGTGCATTGTGTCGCAGCTGCTACTACTCTTGTGGGTACTTCTTATATTCGACACTTGCGCATTAATTTGCAATTGATCAATTTGGTTTCAAATCATGTCATAGGATCATTGATATCATTGATCCCGATACCTCTATTCCCCCTCTCTGCTCCATACTTCACTTTGATCCCATCTGAAATGGATTTCCTCTTAGTATTGTCTTCTTGGTATTGCTCAAGCTTCTCCCCATCTTTGGGTAGCCCTATAATCTTTGTGATAAGGTCAACATTGATTGGTATTGGTTTGTCCATCCATAGGATGCCTTCGTGCACCCTTTCCAACAATTTTTTAACGCATTCGTTTATGTGTTTCTCGCTCCAATAGTGGGGAGCCTAATGGGACCTCTCCTCTGGTCTCTAGGGAAACCTATGTTGCCTCACATGCCTTCCTCTTCTGCATGTGCATCTATTTTACATGTGTTATTTTTCCTACATGCACATCTACCTTATACGTCGTCTTTTCCCTCAAAACTAGTCGAAACACAACAAAATGCTACTACGATATCATAGGATTTAGTTTTTATCAATCTTATTGATTCCCAGACAAGAATTCAGGCATGTCAAAATTCTTATAAGCTTGAACTGTCCAAAATATAACGCAATTCTAGAACTCTTCCACTTGAAAGTTATTTCAATTTTGAATTTATGTTGAGCATTTTTTACTATTGATTTTTATTTCCATAAAAATTTTTACCTTCGAAATGTCATTGCATCAAGTTTGCCCGGGATTCTAAGGTTGACAGTCGATGAATATTTTGATTAATTATTTTAAGGGTTGAGGAATTCTGATGTTAAATGCTCTCTTAGAGCTTAATTTAGTGGTGACACTGCAACATATTGCATATCCAATATTAGTAGTTGTTCATCGTTGTTTATAATTTGATTTTTTTGTTAACTTCCATGTTCAACATGGAGTATGGATCCTCACAAGGATCGCGGTATCCTTATTTGACCGTTTAATTTTGTGATGGGGGCATCGTCCAAAATTTTGCAATTGTATTCACATATTGCAAACATTATAAAGGTTTAGTTAATGGAAATATGACTTGAGTTATAGTTAGCATATTGTATCCAACGTCTACAAGTTAGTTTCCACTGTAATAACTCATTATCTTGAGTTAAAATCTCAAATTAAATTGTATATATTGTTATATTCTGTGCAGAGTCATACATTTACTGTGTATATCTTCTCCATCCAAATGGAACGATTCCATTCTCTCCTCATTTTTATTTAAAATACTCTAAGTTAAGTTCTAGCATGATATAATTACAATATACCCAAATCTTCTTTAATTGTCTGGTTGACTCTAGATGATTGTGGGAGCGAATCCAACATCCCACATGGATAGGTGATGTGGTGATAGCTCTCATATATCGACTAGCCAATTTCTCTAAAGAAGTATTTGGGGGAGTTGAATTAGATTTTTGTCTCATCAATACCACTCACAATCGCTACTAAGATTTTTGTCTCATCAAGACCAGTGACAGTCCTTACAGAAATCTTGGAGTGGTTTTCTTACATACCAGTTTGCTAACTTGATTGTATTTATATTCTTATGATATTCAGATTGTTAATGAGATAGTAGGACTATTGTCCATCTCTTATTTAACTTTGAAGTTGTGTATCTAATGTACCCTCCATTACGACATCAATAGTGATGTACAAAAGGTAAAATAAAAAATTGCATTAGAAAATTTACAATCGTCACAACATAATTAATAGCATCACAAGCGACACATCATCATAATTTAATAATGGCACAATCAACGCATTAACAAAATTAAAAGTGACGCATAATCAATACATAAATGAAAATAGCAACGTAATTCAACACATCACGATCCACTTAAGAAAATACTACTAAATGATCAACCATTTCACTGAGTAATAAAGAACTACCCACCCAACCTATCCTGCATGGTTAGGACCTATAGGACACATAAGCAATGCTCAAGCCCACGATTCATTCGATTGATTTTGACCACTTAACGTCTCATGGTTGGCGACTGTTCTGAGGAACAAGGAGGTGTCTATACCCCATAACCAACTTCTATCCTAAATGTCATGACTATATTCTAATAGTGAGGCATGTAATCAATGTAAACAATCTTTTCAATAACATGTAAACGAATAACACTGCATCTACGCAAGAAGAACAAGACCATAAGCTAACCACTGCATCATTCTATGTTATTCAAGAACTTTGAACTAGATGCATGACCCAATAACAAATATCATAAGCATCTATCATTTCCAAGGTAGGGAACCATGTGCCTTAATGGATCATTTTCAAAGTGCAGATTCTAGTTATAATTAACTTAATAAGTCAAAGGGGTTGCTCACCATAACATTAATATGACTCAATCGTGCCTTGTCCTTCACATGATTCTTAAATCCGACAATGGGTCTAGTTCCTTCTAAATAATTAATTTATAAACTCACAATTTCATTTGTTTGTAACTCTAACACCATGTCAACAACATTTCTTCACTGGTAAAGGTTGAGTCGTGATTCCATAAACATAAGGCAACATTATAAGAATACATAACATGATTACTTGATCTTCTTAAGCCTTAATCTATAATGTAGCTTTTAATTAGAACTTGAATTCTTAAAGAGCATCAATAACTTATTTTACTATATAAAGGTTATCTAACCTTATTTTACTATATAAAGGTTATCCTAGGTTAGATGGATGCTGAAAAATATAAATCATTGTCCCTAAAGGACTTCATCAATTTTTAACCTATTTACTTCCTAGGTCTTAAGTTCCACTATACATAGTTTAAAACTTATTACTTCCAATTTTTAGTCCCCTATAAAATTATTTGAAGCTAATTGCTTCCACATTTTGTCCACACTATAAATACTTAGAACTCATTACTTCCAATCTTAGTTTCCATTATAAAAATAAAATAAAAATAAAAAAGGCTATTTACTCCCGAATTTTTTATTCCCACTAAAATTTATTTTAAAACCTTAGGTTAAATTTTACATTCCTCTCGTTTGGGCCTTGAGAAATCAATAGGAGAAATCAAGAAGAGAAGTGTGACTCCCAAATGGAAATCGTCGATTGTTTAGAGATGACCGAGTTAAAAAATTTCAGATGTAAAATCCATTGATTGAGATCTGATCAAGTGAAGGTAAGACAACTACTTCCTAAAATCAGAAGACAACCAAATGCCATTTTGCGTCTAAATTAAAGTGGTAACACATACAAGAGTCGGGCTAGAAAATTTGGTTGGAACTCTGTATTAGTTGGACTCCAACTTGCTCAATACCAATTCACATGGAAACTGAAGCATATTGTGAATCTTGGTTTAATAAAGAATTAAGTCACCCTTAAATAGGCGATAAAAATTCAAGTTTGTCTAGAATCCTTAAGAATCCTAAGACATCGCGCGTTTTCTCTAATATTCTTGTAAATTGTTTCTGGGTCAAAGTAAAATGTTGCCTGCGAGATAGGTCAGATTCAAGAGTTAAGCAATTTAAAATGGGATTTTTAAAAATAAGTTAGATATTTATATAAAGGAGTAATTTCGGATATTCCACGTGCTCTGCGATCATATTCCGTCTAACGGTTACTATAATAAAATTTTCTAGGTTGGCTGCTAATAGTGAGGAGGATGACAGGTTTTTGAATAGCAATGTAGTCTATCCCTGAAATTCAAATATTGACGAGTGTCTCAGTGACTTTACTCCCTCTAACTGCTACTCTGACAATAATTACGAGGGTTGGCCACAAATAGTAAGGAAACTAATTACGATAATTACTCCTCTTTCCATAGTGTTGATGGGAGAAATTGTCTGTCCGTCAATTGAGAGAGTGGAACCGGTCCAGGGTTGTCTAAATAACCCAAGCTGTTTGGAATGAACCACCCTGATGGGTTTAACAGCTCCATTGGCCGCTCTTAAGGTCCTATGAAAACCAAAGAGGAAACTAACCTAAACTAACTAATCTATCTAAAACAAATAAACAAATTAAACTAACTAAAACTAAGTAAAACTAATAAAACAAACTAAACTAAGTAAAACTAATAAAACAAACTAATACACTAATCTAATTAAAACTAACTACTAAATTAAACTAAAACTAAATATAAACTACTCTAACTATTATATACAATCTACTGATTATCATTACACTAACTCTAGCAATTAAATATCTAATTACTAATTGAATTACAACTTATTCACAAATATACAATATACACAATTGGCAGATTTAAATAAAACCTGTAAAACTCATTTGCTTCTTTCCCTAAGATGGCTAGAAATATTTTTTGATTTTTATATTTTATGAATAAGAAATGAAATTATTGAAATTAAACGATCTAATATACTAAACACATATATCTAACTAAAAACTAACAGATACACTAACAAACAAATGGAAAAACTGACCTGGAAACACTCCTAATTTGTCCTGTGTGTGATGACTTCGAAGCTGGTCGAAGGAAGTAAACTCGCACTGGTTAGTCCATAAGATTCTCGTAAACGATAAGCTGCGCTACTCTTTGAATTGTTTATAGGACAAACAAGACATAAAAAATCATAACAATTATATGATTTATAAATCTCTGCAATAAGGGAAACCTGTTATGCAAAAACTTATATTTAATAATTCAACTCATGAAGAAGAGAAACTGTCGTTCAAAAACTGAACTAAGCAATTGCTATGTTTTTTAAACACTTGGAAGAAATCAGATATGGATTACAGTGATTAAATTTATATCATTTGCACATGATTAAGATAGCTAAAGTAGTCATTAACCAGATACAAATTGATATACTCAACGTGAAACAAAATATTGATATAATGAGAAGCTAAAGTTGTAACAAAACACCAAATTCTACTTCAGTCTGTATTAAAACTCCATATCCTTGTTCTCCCACGAATGAGGATGAACATTATTACAAAAATGATAGGTATTTATAAGTCTCTCCACAGGGTAAAACCTCCCTGTGGATAATATCAAATTGTTTTACATAATCTGGGAGATATCCCAAAATCAGCTAAACTAGGAAACTAAAATGCAAGTGAAATATTTCAAATATCCCCTAACTGCTCATCAAATCCACTACAACTTCGAATTCATCTGCAATAGACCAAAAATAACAAGCTAGAAAGATATTTTATTAACAAAACAATAAAAATCTAATCCTATAGACTTAGCTACAAAATCATCTGATTCTGTAGCTAATCTAAAATAGCATACAGGACCAAATAGAAATCAAATCAAATCTTTTTAAAAGAATCAAATCCAATTTTCTTTCAATAAACATTGAAACGAATCACTAATGATTCAAATATATAGAATATAATCAAAAGTGATTTAATCGAAACAGAGATAAGAATACTCTGTTTCACATTTTCCATAAAATCACGTCGAACAGTAACAAGACTGTTCCATATCCAATTAAAATTAAATAGGATCAAAATCCAATAACCAAATAGATAGGCAAGCATGCTCTGTTTCGATTGCCATCATAGTCGGGTAAATAGAATCGAAACTAAACAGTTTTACAAATCGTTTCACATCCAATTCGAAAAGTAGTGAAATCAAGCAAATCATATGCAACATTGTGTTTTTCCAAAACAGGAGATACGATCAGATCCAAATAGAATCATTTCACAAGTGTTATAATTGTTATGACATCAAACGGTTCATGCCACAGGTAGATTAATTCGACCAGATACGAGAAACAATTCATACAAAATCATAACCAGATTGATTCGACTTTGATCACAGTCACGATAGAATTGACAACAGAGCATTCATTTTAGCTAAATTAAACCACTCAAATCCACACCGAGATCCAATCGAATCGATGAAAATCCAATGAGGGCTAAAATGGGAAAACGAACTAACATTTAATCAAAACATAGCTATGTATAGGAATGCATACAATGTGACAGAGCAAATTCACGCTATAATCAAAGTTATCCAAAACCGAATTCGAATTCATTATATAAAAAAGTGATAGAACATACCAGTGAGGTTGCTCAAACTATGCCAACTTTGAATTCACGACCGTTGTAGCTGATTCCACATTTTTAAGCAAAATAGAGCTGGTCGTCCTCTGTTTCTTATCAGTGGCTTGCAATTTAGCCTTTTGATTGGTAATTCGTGCAACCTAGTCCTCCAAAGAATGAATTATGGACTGTAGCATAAGCACATCAAGATAATACCTCTCTAACCACGAGCTACATTGATCAGAGGATGGCACTGTAGATTGACTCAGAGCAGGAGAGGGTTTGGATGAATGACCGGGGGCTTCACAAGGCAGCTTAATGTCTGGGTAGTTAGGGTTATTTTGTAAGAAAGGGGGTAGGTTCGACACAAATTCATACGAGGGTTTGGCACACAAACCTTCCGAATAGGGATATTCATTTGCCAGGAAACGGTCCAATTCTGAGTCCGAGTCTTCACTCAAAACGATAGGTTTAGGGTTGACAGGAGGTTTTGTCTTATTCCTCGCCATCCGAGAAATTAGACAGGCATTATTTTTTCCTTTAGCATTTGCAGTAGGTCTGGCTTTAGGCTTCTTGCCCACGGGCTTAACAGTGTCGACATCCTTGGTCACAAAGTGGGGTAGGTCGATAGGTGAGTCGGGTAAGGCTTTAGGTAACAGAATACTGTAGGGTACCGAGGGTACAGTCTTGTCTTCGCTCACCATAGGTTTGTCAACCTATGGAGGGTTTGAATCCTCAAAATTATTATGAGCAAGGAAATCGTTCCAACAGTCTCCGTGTAACCCCAAATGACAGACAACAATCATTTTAACCAGCCCGTAGTGAAAAAGGCTGCTATCAGCCTGGTTCCTTTTATATTTATTAGACATTTTAAATAGTCTTCTAAGTAGATAATAGGGCATATTGAGCTAGTAACCCATAAAAACCATAAGCAAACGAAGGTGGTGTAAGAAAATAAACCCGTACCGACCTTCGCAGGTGATAAACTGTTTGATAATCATCAACAACTCATGCCAACGTTGTTTCAGCATGTTCACGGGAAAACCCTTATCACAGGAGCTAACCTTACATGACTAGAAGAGAAGAGTCCAAGGGACCTCTTCCACTTTGCAATTCTTGGACCATCCTTGTCCAGTGATAGGGAAACCCGTAGCAAGACTGATAAACTGCTCGTCAATTTTCAATTGAACATCGCCAACCTTGGCTCGACAGCCATCAAAGGTCATGGCGAATTTCTTAGAAACGCAGAGGTTAAAACCTTCGAATTTCTATATGAACAGGAGCCACCCATTGTCTTCGAGGTCACTGTGGGCACTATCGAACATCAACAGAGCCTGGTTGCCATTCGGTTCAGTGCTCACAACTGGAGCCATGGTGAGAGCACATGGTAAGGGTTTGGTTCGAAATCATCAACACGCAGGAGCAGAGTCATTTGGTCTAAGCACAATGAATGATCAAAGGGGAAGCATTAATGTGCGCATGCGAGGGTGGTGGAATTACTCACCGCCATGCATAATAGTAATGGCAAAGTACAACTGCCAATTAATCCTCTGTTCAATCAATCATAACATAGTTCAAAACCATATCATTCGTTCAACCAAAGAATCAAATGGTGGATGATATACCAATGCGCCATTATAATATTTCAAACCATGAATATTCAAATGTGAAATCAAACCCAAATATTAACCACGCGCTTATTGCACAAATGTGTAATCAAAAGTTTATAAAACATTGTGATAACCAATTTCATAAAATTGCCAAGCCAAGAGCTATAAAATTTTTAACATAAGGATCACATTATATATATAAAAACAAAAATAATTCATGACCTTTATGCAATTCACAGAATCAAGTATAAACCCACATGCTCAATGCCTCATAAGTTTAATAAAATCAAATTGCACAATCAAAGTAAGAATAGGTAAATAGGCATAGTTAGAAAATCCTTTTAGCCACATAATGATAAACCAAAGGTAAGTGTCATTCAAAATATCAATGCAAAGATCATGATAGTTCAAATAATGATGGAGGAGTTTTCACGCTTACAGTCGTGAAAACTAAATGGGTCAATTTGCAAGAGTCGCAAGAAATGAAAATATCGTCTATTAAGAAAATGCGATGACAATTTGAAGTTCAGAAGACATAGGTGTAGGAAGATTATAGGGCGATAGAAAAAATTGAATTGGCTGCCAACAATGGTGACACACTGGTAGAAGCAGTTATCTTTGTCAAAAGAAATAAATTCAGATTAGGACAGCTAAGAAAATTTCAACTCAAAAACAACAACTAGAAAATCGTACAAACATCATTATTTACCCACTTTTCCAGTGATGTTTTAAAAGATGAAAACTAATAACAGTCCTAAGATCAGCAAGTCACGATATTAATGATAAAATCTTCAATACTGTTGGCATGGCCACTGCTGCCAGCAGGCATACATAGCCTCGACAGGGTTGCCATTTAACCCACTCTGGGATCTGTATCCTGTCAAGAAGTTCTAGATCAGAATAAAGGACATTAAAGAGGTTTCTCATATTTTTAAACATATTTTCATGTACCCGACATTGCTTCGCTGCCAGCAGGCCTGTTCAGTACCCCGACGAAGTTGTCTTCGCGCCATGCATGCATTTACCTGCTGCCAGCGGACCTGTTCAGTATCCCGGCGGGTTTACAAGCACTTCCCACAGCTCTTATTAATATTTTTATTTTGTTTTCTTTTGTAAATATATAGTTGAGTAGGGTGACGCTGAAAGTCTTGATATTTTAACATATTTTTAGTCCTCGTCAGAATTTTTTTAACACTGTCCTTTATTCAGCTCCAGAAATGTTTTATTTACAAAAACAACTTCCTATGACAAGGAGACATCTTTTCGAGTCATTCCTTTACGGAAAAGGGACAGCATAAAAAGATAATAGATGATCATGACAAACTTTGCTCAGAGATTGAAATTACTAACATATTTCAAACAACAAAATTTTCCAACATAAATATCAATTTTAGAAATATATCACTGATGTTCGTACAATTTTTCAGAAGTTATTTTAGCGAAGAAATTTTTCTATGGTATTTGTCTGAATGGCTCAGTGCACAGGTATGCATATCTTTCAAAAAACACAAAAAACTGATCAATTCAAATCAAAACCAAAACAGAAAACAAATGAAAAAAATGAAAACCAAAGAAATATTTACATAATATACAAGGGTAGTTATCAAGCAAAGTATATTTTCAGGGCTTGGCCATTCACCGGATAGGTGTCAAGTTGCCCTTCAAGATTCTTTAATCGAAAGGAACTAGGACCCAACTTTTCAGCAATTAAAAATGGCTCAAGCCATAAGTTTTGAAACTTTGTGTGCCAACCCTTTCCTTCGTCTGGTTTGTCCCACTTCAAGACGAGATCGCCTACTTCAAAATTCCTATCAGAAGAAGAATTAGAATCGAACCAGCTTTTAATCAATTGTTGATGTTGGTCTAACTTACACTTAGCTTGAGTTCTTACCTCTTCTAACTTCATCAAAGTGCTAATACAACTTTCTAAAGGAGGACAATCTTCTTCTTGGAATTTTTGTGACAATTGAAGCGAAGGAAGAAGAATGTGAGGTGGCAGAATGGCTTCTCTGCCATAAACGAGAAAAAAGGGGGAGTTACCTATAGCAGCTTTGGGTGTTACCCTATCAGCCCACAGTGCATTCAACAATGTATTGTGCTAGTTATTGTGATTTTCAGCCACGGTTCTCTTGATAATTTGGATCAAGTTCTTGTTTGTTGATTCAGCTAAGCCATT
>JASDQU010104741.1:208000-218301 GCA_032191745.1 Picea mariana | reverse complement strand
TTCTCCCATCTGCATTCATCGGTCTCTTTCTGGTAAACCTCAAAAACTTGAGATTTCTCTACATAAGCTTCTTCCTTAATTGTTCTATTGGGAAGAACAGTATTTTACATCCAGGTGATGTAAACTCCAATCCATGGATATTGCAAGGGATATAATGGCTCAGATAGAGATATATTTGGTTTACTGAAACAAGTTTTCATCATAGTCTTCTCCCTCCTTCTGGGAGAACCCTCTAGTTATGAATCTCCCCTTGTATCTATTAATACTTCCATTCATAATTTCTTACATACATCGTTCTTCATCACAAATACCTTTCAATTCTTCTACTTGACTACTTCTAGTGGGTTCAAATCATGATGGTAGTATTATGATTCTCGGTATAATAACTAGTTGTTCTAGATTTTCTTTCTTTCTTGGAATCTTTGTGTTCTTCCTCATGTTCCTCTTTAACTTTGGGGTCTATGGAGTCTTCTATAGATTCCGTGTCCTTCCTTCCTGAAGATTTCAACTTCTTCCCTTCATCATAGAAATGTATATGGACAACCAAGGATACTCAAGGCTTCTTTTCGAAGAAAAGCTTCTTCTAGCGTCAAACTGAACACGTAATGCTTATCATGGCTTCTACATGGAAATATATTACATAGTATTTATATATTCTTCTTCACTGGATCATATCATTTAGGATTAGCTCCCTCCTAATCTTGACTCCATGCCTAAATGCATGCTCTTCTTTTGAAATTGTCTAATCAACTCCCTCCATATGAGAGATTCCATGCTTTCGTCTGCATCCTTATTGCTTTATGCAAAGTGTCACGAGTCTTATTCTAGTTTCCTCTTAATTACTGAATTACTTCTGGTCTGACTCCTTCTAGGTCTCACCAAGTTTGATTTTGATTGTGGCCCATCTGGCAGTTGTTAGTTATATAATAGCTTTCACAGGAATTGTCACCAAAGATTGTCAATGTACTTCATCCCTTTTCAGATACATTACTTGACTAGTAATCATCATAATAGTAATCCTTATCTTGTTATTCTTCCATAGGTGTTGTTTCAATGACCATCTTATCTTCTGAGAAATATATATGCATGATATGTACAAGAACTATGTAAACATGGTATGTACAAGGATTATGTTACAGAAGAATATTTTTACCTTGACTAGAAGAAGAAATCTGATTCATCCTGCTTGACTTTCTTTGAGGGTTCTTTTTCTTCGGAAACTGTTTCTTCATGTGTTTCCTTCCTTTTATTTAAATCGAGACATTGGTTCCTATAGTGACTATATTTTCGACAGTTGAAACGTTGTATTTTTGACATATCCTTTTCTTGATTTGGTTTCTTCCTTGAGTCAAACTTCTTCTTATTTCTGAATTTCTTAAACTTTGTTGTGTAGGCTTGATCATCATCTTTCTTTTGGTATTTCTCTTTTGCGCTAATCCTTGATTCTTCTTGTGCAAAGCAAGTCCAAATTTCTTCAAATGTGGGATACTTTGTTCTTGTGTTCATGCTTGCGGAAAATGCATCCCATATCTTGGGAAGGCCATTGAGTACTATATTTACTAGTTCCTTCTCTGAAATGATTTCCTCAATAGATTGTAGTTTATCTCTTAACCGATAGATTCTTACAAAGTATGTTTTTATGCTATCATCATCATTCATTTTCATGTCACAGAGTTCATTCTTCAGACTCATCACTTGTCCAATATTTATGACTGGGAAGAGGTTAGTTAGGGCATCATACATCTTCTTAGATGAGTCAAGGTGATAAATGTAGGGTATCAAATGGTCCTTTACAGAGTCCACTATGATGCTCATAGCATTGATGTCATTGACCTTGAACTTCTCCATAACTGCAACGTTTTGAGGTTCCTTCTCTTTTCCTGCTTCAAACTGTGGTTCCATAATCTTCCCTTTTACGATATCCAACACTTTATTCTTGGCAAGGATGAAGTCAATCCTTGTCTTCCATGATCTGAAGTTAGAATCCCCTTATAACTTTTTTTCTAACTTCATAGAGTAAGTCATGACTTTTTTGACTTGCTAAACCTTTGACTTTGACCAAAAAATCAAACTTGGTGTCTTGTCTTGCTGAGAGTACCAGGAGGTGTGCTAGGCTAGGACGCATTAGGCTATCCAGGAAATAGGTCAAGCTCTTCACTTAAGGTACCTCAATAACAGGGTTAGGGTTTTGTTGTTGTAGCAAAACTTTGATTGCAACTGCAAATGAGCAAATTCTCCCAATCTATCTTCTAGTGGTTAGACTGTCTAAAGATAGTGTGGGCCCATAACCTGTTAGAAAAATAGGTGTGCTCATTTCACCATAGACAATATAGAAATATTTTCACCCAACCATAGGCACAAAGGCCACCCCTAAGAACCTTAACCTTGATAGATAGAATAATTCTGAAAGAACACCAATAGACAAACAATGTGGTGCACCTTTCTCCAAGGCTATCACACCAAGAAAGAATAACCAAAGACCAAGCATAAACTCCAAACCATAACCAAGAGACCAAGTCACCATTGTTGTAGCTGCAACTTTCCTCCAGTCATGTGCACTTCTTGTCCTTATGCAGTTATGAGTGAGTGAGTGACAAATGAGATCTATCACACTCTATTTATACTACTCTATCTCACTTTACTAGGCCAATTTCTCTTTCTAGAGGCTAATAACTCAATATTAAATATTATCTTGAGTCGACTTGTCTTCTAGGGTTATTATCCAGTGTTTTAGGGTTCCTCTTGCTTCCTAGAATATTCTAGTCTTGTCAAAGGTTACACGTGGAGGTTAATACCTCCCTCAACTACCATAACACCAACACATATTTCCTCCCTGGACATATCTTTTTCATCTCACCTCTGTTTACATGCATACATAAATTTGTGAGATATTTTCATTAATTTTCAATCAAAATTGTTTTCAAATATGTTATCCACAAATTTTAAATTTCACATTTTCATTTCATTTTCAGATCTGTCCCATATTAGAACCAGAGTCCTCGAGCATGAGACTTTCTTCTCATATCCGGTTTGGCTCTCTTACAATCAACAAACATTGGTATTCCTTATGGGATTATATTATTTCCATATCCAAGACCCTTCTTCCTGCAAGTTCAACTTCAGTCAACCAAACAAATTGTTAGTTTCCATGCTCATATATTTTGATTGCACCTTTGCAATGGCATCATAATAAATTATTAAATTGTTCATATTAACAATCAAATCAAATTTATCTATTCACGACATAAAGCAAAAGGAAATATCATTCTTTACACATGCATCATTTCATCATACCAAACCTTTTCAAATGCAACTAATCATTAAAATAATCTTAATTGGTGTGCCGAAGTCCATGGCCACACTCATTCACAATGCATCCTTTTGTTGGTTTTAGATTATTACTTTTCATGTTAGGCACTCTTTCCAGGTATGTTGGAACTCATCCAACCTCTCACCACATGGATTCTCTATCTACATTCCTTATTACAATAGAGCTTTATTTCCTACTTCAAGTTGTTCATGACCTCAATCAACATGTGAATTTAAAATTTCATTTGAATGCATTCAAGCAGAGCTATTTTTCCCACTTCAAGTTGATCATGACTTCAATTAACATATGAAATTTAATTTTTTATATAAATGCATTCAAGCATTATTTCTTTGGTTGATGATCAAGGTGCCAATATTTCATCCCCCGATTCCCTTATTTACCATTCTACAACTCCATGGAGCATTGGAAGATACTTCTTCCACAAGAGGCAATCCTATATATTCCCACTCTCTTACCATATACATCTCCTCAATGTATGAAAGTAATGTGTTTCTTATGAGCACTTTTTCTCTCAATCATCCCCGATTGGTCATTCCATTCATGACACACATGTTCATGAATTCTTCCAAGGATTTCAATCATCCTTTGATGCCAAAGGTTCACACCTCCATCATTCAGGTTCTTCTTTCTGAATCATACCCTGCTTGGGTATCAATTGCATACAACAACCATTCAAAATTATTTCCATATTATTAAAATAGAAAATTATTTCAAAATGGATTCTTACCCAATCCCTCCATATCTTATGCCACATAGGCATGAACACTTTTATACCTGTTTTGGCTTCCAACACTCTCTCTAACATTACCTTGTCAGTGTTGTTTCTGAGGGACTTCTAAAGTCCCTTTAACAATATTCAACGACAACCTTCTTGTATTTCTCCTCTGTTGGAGGATGTTCACCATTGACAGTTGTCCTTTCCCGATAGCTACAATCATATCCTACACGTGACATACATCACCACATTCACATTTTAAATTACCTGTCATGTAAAATAGCATGCATGCACCACATCATTTAATTTAATAAAATATTTTATATATGTTCTAGCACATCTATATGCACCACATCTCATTGTCCTCAACATTTTCATGAGTGTAAACAAAATAAAAGTTTCATTTGTTTATACAGTCATACAACCATCAACATTTCTCATGCCAAAAGTATTCACATCCAACAACATATCGGTCTCTTATCCCAGAGAAACATAATAATAATTAGGAAAGGAATTAAGGGACTCTTCCCTTTTCCAACTCCTTCTACACATCCTAGAACTTTCAATCCAACCGATTTATTTCCAAGGTCTCACTATMTTTACATATCATGGCTTAAACAAGGCCATTTAACACATTCATTATTTTATCTTTCAATTACCAGTTGTACTAGATCTCATAGTTGTCCTTTTAAAACATACAACTTTGTCTTATTATTTAGAKTTTCATAGTGAGAAAAATATTAATTATTTTCTCTTTCTTTKCATTTACAATTTATCCCTCATGGGACTTGCTTGCTCTATTCCTTGAGAAATCTTGATCAGATCCTCCTGTAATCCCTCAGCATGCTACAACAACAAGATTTCTATTCTCAATGAATTGTGAATTTGTGCATTCTTCACATTGCCATTCATACATCATAATGGTCACTCGTTCATTTGTTGGCCTTTCATTCATGCATTATGTTTTAGAATGTAATCCAATATTCTTATATGAATAGACTTTGCAGTCTATTGTCAAATTTTCAACAATCCTCGAGGTTTTTAGCTCTGTTTTTCTGACAGGTCCTTTACACAGTTCCTCCACATGGAACTTATTTATCATGCAACTCTCTTGTTGTATATCTATAAATATTTGAAATTACTTTAATCCTGAGTCAACTCCAACCTCATCATTTCATAGGTTTACTCGATATTTCATAAAGAATATATACATGCATTTTTATTATGCATTCAAACCAATACCTTTATTTCACTAGCTTGTATTCACATTGTGCTTACTTGCACTTAACCACTTTCCTCAGCATACTGTGTGTCTACCATAGGCACACTTTATAGTTCACATGCAACTTTACCTTAAAATCATTTAACTCATTATTGTTCACAATCATTTTCATGCAATCCTCAAAGGCATAATCATGTTGCCTTCTATTATGACAATAGAGTGTTCATGCTTATTTATCCTTTCAAAAATTTACACTAGCTTCTCTCAAGGAAATGGAACACATCCTCCTTAGATTAGTATTCAAACAAGATAACCATTCTTCTTAAAATAGATTCAGACATGTCTCTATAGTATTATTCAACATAGGCAAGCACACTCGCCTCACATCCTACTTGATTAGGTAATCATATTATACTTTTAAGCAGGTATGTATATATATAAATATATGGATGTGTGTCATTTGCATCCTTTTTACTTCATTCGTTCACATTTATTTATAATCATCCATTTTTGACGAGACATTACAGTCACTTACACGACCAGACTCACCAGTAAACTCATAATTTATACTCATGTTTCCCTCACTCATGGCAATAGGTAACAATAAGTTAATTTTCTCTAATTGTTACAAAAGTATTCCAATTCAAGAATACCAACTGGGTAACTTCCTCATTACCCAAGGTAGTAAAGTGTCAAACTCCATCTCTCTTCATGTCTCAATTCATTCTTGGTCAACATACCTTTTTATCAAGGGAGTCCTTCTATAGATTCCCTCTCACTGATACTTGAGCGTATTGAGCCATACCTATATAGCCATCATCCTTMTTTGGATGTTAATATGACCCATTGGTCATATAGAAATGCYCTAGAATTTCCTTAATCAAACTTCCATTACTCATTTCARCCTTATATTCATAAGGCAATAGGCAATCAACATCATCAAAATTTTACTTATTTTTCTATTATTGGATCATTACTAGCCATATGATCTATGACCTCATCACATTTTATATCTAATAGTAGACTATAATAATCCTATATGCATGTTACATGCATGTTTAATCTTTACCATATGCATTCCAGCATATCATTGTGCACTAATCATTTTTCTCATGCCCTCGATGCASAAGTATTTCAACTGTCKTACTTTGCATTCATATGCATAGACAAGCCCTTATGTTAATAGAATTACACATTTTATTTAATACAACAATGATCCCATAAACTATCTCATATGCCTATTTCACTTTACCTCCTTACGAGGAATAACATTGGTCCTAAAGGACTCATTTTTACCTTGCCTAAAYAGTTCATCCCTGTTGTAGGTTTCAACCATTATAGGTCAAGTAAAACTGACCTTACTCATTTTCATCAATCCTCTGGTCTTGAGGAGTTATACATACAGGGTTTAATATTTTATTTAAGAAACAATCAATAAATCCTAGGATTCAATCAATCTATATTGAATCCCTTTAGCCATGAGGAAATTTTTCCATAAGGATATTAGTCCTTATATATACTATCATCACAAATTTAAGAAGATATATCTATCCAAATGGATAGATAACATTACATTTTACATAAAAACAAGTTAACTCATCTATTTGTTGTACTCATGCAGCTCTATAAAAAGATTCAACCAATTTCAACCATTCACATTCAAGACTTGCTCTTAATGCATGTCAGTATGTTCCCACTACTGTAGGAGTAGCATTCAAACCAATCAGAGACACAATATAATATTGTTGCTACAATCAGTATGATAAAATATCTATTGTATGAAGTTCTAAAACAAAACTTTAAATCTGTAGTCCTTCTTCTTAAGGAGATAGGACAGATAATAACCAAACTTTTAAACGCAGAGAAACTCTTTTTACCAGGCTCATCTTAGTATTGATATACCAATCATGTAAATGATTTATGGCCCATCTAGGCCTAGTTTTATAGTCTATTTTGATACCACTTTGTAACACACCCAACCCCCTAAGTAGTTTTTAAGGGAATGGGGTATTAAATTTTTTCCCCTTAACTATCTCAAAACTTCCTTTTGAGGGAACCATCATCTTCTACTCGTCAAGAGCTTTCCAACGATTGTAATTTTTCCCAAAACCAAGCTCCGGATCAAAATTTATGGCTTCTCAAAATCTTGGTCTTTGTTGACCAAATGCCACCTCATTGCCATATGTCACCCACATCCTCCTACGTGGCACTGATGTGTCTCTCTAGTACACATGCCATGCTTCGTGGCACTGATGTGGCTCTCTAGTACACACTTCATGCTTCGTGGCGCATACATGGCATCGACCACGTCATACCTCGGCCCACATTTTATCGGGCTCCTTCCATCTCCTTTTGTCACTATTGGGATCCTACCATCAGATTATTCCCACGACGGGAAACCTAGCATACTCCGACAACTGAGTCTGATGGATACCTCCTCCGACATAATCAAATGAATCTAGGGTTTTGGTAATGGACGACTAGGATTAGGTCAAGTCTTCTAATCCATACCAAATCCTTTTGACATGTAACACCCTCTTTGTGTGACACATGGCACTATCACCACCTGACACATGGAACTCATACTCCCCACAGAATTTCACCTATGATTTCCAAATAATTATGACATGTGGTGCCTTCTAAGATCAACATGTGGCACCACTTGCATTGTGACACGTGGCACCATCCACATCCTCTTCTTGATTCTTCGACTAAGGATTGACGATCTAGATCATCCACAGGGTCCCTTGGACCTTGGCAGATTGACGGTCTAGAATTTCATCTCGAAGCATCCCCATCGGAGTATTCTTCATGCATACATTCTGAAGAGTGCCTTGCAATGAATGACCAAGATCTTCTCTCGGAGCTCCTCCAATTCCTGACAGATCAACGATCAGAGTTTCATCTCGGAGCTCCTCCATCAGTGTGTATCTCTGAGTTTCATTCCGATAAGAACCTTACGATGGACGGTCTGGATCTCCTCACCGAAGATCTAATAGCTAGGCTTTAGGGCGAGTGCGTATGGTTTCCCCACCTCCCTTTTCGTACGAACCTTGGTATAGGGCCACTCCAAGGGAGACACTTTTCACCCCCAATACATGGGGCACTTACATCATGTCACAACCATCCCCTTGGTATGCCCAAAATACCACGACATGTGGCATGACTACTACTCGACATGTGGAATTCCATGTGGACTTGATGTAGCATACACATCGTCATGGATATAATCAACTTACCATTTAGGTGATGTCACTTGTCCTACCCGTGACACGCTAACCACCAGACTAACTCCTCCGTCAATATGGTGTCACTTTCCTTTGCCAAGGGAAATGATAAGGCTCAATACCAATCGATAGCTATCATTCCGCGCGACCACCCTCTGATCAACGGGCCAGATTTTTCCTCGGAGTACTCCCATTGAAGTTAATTATTTCCCATTTTCTGCAATTACTCCGACAACCTCCTCTGAAGGACGGTTAAGATTCTCCTCTCATAGCTCTTCCTATTCGAGTGGATCAATGGTCACAATTCTAGCTCAGATATCATTTGGTCTCGGTAGATCAGTGGTCATCGTTTCACCACAACCTTCTCTAATCAAAGACTCTGATATTTCCTCGGAGTTCCTCTCTCAGGGTGTCTCTCCGAGACTCACTTCGAAAAATGTCCTGCGAAGAATGTTCATGATCTCTTCATAAAAATCTCACGACTAAGGTTCAAGTGGAGTTTTAAGGCCCTTCTCACCCAATGGGGTCCATGCTCAACCCATTGACCAATCAAATATCGCATCGCATCTTCCTAAGGGACATGTAAGCTACCACGCTAGTATTACCCTCAGACACATAGACATTTCTCATCAACATGATTTCATCAAGGCATCACCTTCCCTATCAATATCACTTAGACGAGACCCTATGGATATCTACGATTGAGAATTGATATCACCTTTACTCCGATTAATGGTCCAAAATTTCCATCGGGCCTTTCTCATCGGAGTGCCATAAAGGAGGCCACTCTGACGACTAGCTTCGATGGTTCCTACATAATAAATGGTCGGGTTCTAACCCCTATAGATTTGATGGTCTAGATCACCACCGACACCATAAGGATTTCACAGCCTTCTGAGACCACTCCTGCTTCGTCAACCATCCGTCCAGTGACACCTGTCACTTCTAAGGACATGTGGGGTGCCTTACTAGCACACCACATCGTCTTCTCTCTCACTCTCTTCGCGCTTATATAGTAAGGCATGGATCTAGGGGATGGAACCCCGTTCTTCGCACATAGTATCAATGGTCGCAATTCTTTATGGTACGTACTTAGAGGAATCAATGTCTCACTTTAACTCGGAGTCGCCCTCATTGGAGTCCCTTACGACCTCACACTTCAATTGACTCTTGTTTCTTGTCTATGGTCCAGGATTTCCTAGAAATATTGTCGGAGGATCTAACAACTCTTATTGACTTGGAAGACATACTCTCCCGGAATCATATCCTTCTGCGATGAAGGGTTCATATCTATCCACTAAGCCAAATCAGTGAATTGCACTGTATCTTGTCTCATACACATGATTTCTTCATGTTTACAGCTTGAAAATTGGACTTATCCATTCAAATGAAACTTCTAAACACTTTCCAAGGTTTTACTAGGCCCTCTTGGCCTCCACCTTACTTAGGAAAATATTATGGTATTCTTCCCCTTCCTCGGATGAATATTTACATCCCACAACCCGTCAACCTTCACATAGGAGGATTATGCAGGGCTTAAGGTTCTTATTCCATTTACAACAAGCACAAAGCATGTTGCTTGACACTCATATGAAGAGTCTATTTCCCAGAACCCTTCAGGTTAAGGAGATGGGAAACAACATAAGGTTCATCGACCTTCATTGGTCTCCAACATGCCATTATCACAGTATTCCATTTATCTTAAACATTAGTATCCATCTCTTAATTTATGTACTTGTATTATATTTATAGACATCACACCACTAAAAAGACCCTACTTCACACACATGAAGCTCAAATATACAG
>JASDQU010104741.1:187271-206419 GCA_032191745.1 Picea mariana | reverse complement strand
CCCACGTGCCAAACCATGTTACCACTAGGGATTCTTTGCACTCACTTGTACGTTCACTTGAAACAACTCTTCTCTTCGGGTCTCCACCCATTGTGTCTGCCCCCGTGTTATCCATTTTTCTCGGGATTCTCCTCATTGTGCATTCCCTACACGTAGTCCCCTTGGGAAGGTTCTCAACCCATCCCTTCTTTTCTTCTGTTAGAAGGAAAACCCGTAGGTCAATCTGGCTATAGACTTGGTACTTTGTTGTACCTTTGGCTTGGCAGTCTCTATTGTCCTAGCTAGATTTTCTATATATGTATTCATTGAGGGTGGTTTGGTTGTTCAACTACCAACCCCTTCCCATTAATCATTTGGCTCCAACTGCAAGTTAGATGAAATAAGATCATTTCCTTCACATTATTCACCAAGGTGGCTTGGGATCTTTTCATATGAATCCCCTTCCYGCCCCCTCATTAATCCCTCTTCTGGTATGATGGATCGTACATTCAAGGCTTCACCCCACAATCAACTGTTGGCATTTTAAACCAACATTAATATAATTACAATTTTTATATGTCATCACATGGAAATCATTAATCATGATTAGTTACATATAATTAGAGGTTTAGAAAAGGGGGTGTTACAGAGGTCAGATCATTAATGGGTCTTGTTGGTTATCACTAAAGATTCATAAAAGGATTCTCAAAGATTGCAAACTCAATCACTTTGCAAAAGAAGGGAGTGAAATTTGTATGGACTCCCAAATGTGAAGAAAGATTTCAACAATTGAAAGACATTTTGAAAAAGTGCGCCAATCTTGAAGATTGCAGATTCAAATGAAGAGTTTTTTGTGTGCACTGATGTGTGCAAGGAAGGTCTTGGTGAATTCCTCACTCAAAAGGATAATGTGGTATGCTATGAGTCCTGAAAATTAAAAGAGCGTGAGAGGAACTATGCTACACATGACCTATAATTAGAAGCCAATATTCATGCACTAAAAATGTGGAGACAATACCTCATGGGGAGGAAATTTGAGCTAAGGACAAACCACTGTGGTCTGGAACATTTGTTTGGACAACCCACATTAAATTCCAGACAAACTAGGTGGCTAGAATTCCTTAGTGAATATGACTTTGAATTAAACACATCAAAAGAAAAGAGAATCGAGTGGATGATGTACTCAGTAAGAGAGCGCATGAGATGCATATTGCATCCATTAGCATATACAAGACTAATTTGAAAGATAAAATTATTATAGCAACAAATTCATATCAACATTATTTGGAAATAAAAGAAACATTACAAGAAGGAAATTTACAGTAGAAATTTAAATTATTATGAGTTGCAAGAAGATGGAATTATCATGTACAGAGGAAAGATATATGTGTCAAATTCTAGTGAGATGAAAAATGCAATGATGAGAGAAATGAACAATGTTCCATATGCTAGGCACCTTGGATATCATAAACAATTGCGGATATAAGAAGATAATACTTTTGGTCGTGAATGAAGAAAGAAGTGGCTAATTATATATGCATATGCCTAGAATGCTCGAAGGTGGACCCAAAACATAGGCATCCAATTGGGTTATTGCAACGATTGTCCATTCCAGAATGAAAGTGGGAAGTTGTCACAGTGGATTTTATTACTAAGCTTCCCAGAATAGTGAAGCAACGTGATTACATCATGGTAGTGGTGGAAAAATTAACTAAGGCCGCACATTTTATTCCAATAAAGACTACACACAATGAAAAAAATATTGTAGAAATCTACATGAAGGATGTTGCCAGGTTACATGGAGTGCCCAAGTCAGGAGTTCCAGATAGAGATCCAAAGTTTACATACAATTTTTGGAAAGGCTTGTTTAAAGGATTAGGGACAAATCTCAATCTCAGGTACAACATATCACCCAGATTTAGATGGGAAAACATAGAGGACTAACATAATAATTTAGGAAATGCTCAGAATGTATGTGATGGACCAACCATCAAAGTGGGAGGATTATATCCACTTAATGGAATTTTCTTACAAAAACGGGTATCAAGCCTCATTAAAAATGATCMCATTTGAAGCAATGTATGGAAGAAAGTGCAACACACCAGTAAGTTGGGATAACCCAGCGGACAAAGCTATCATTGGGATAGTTTTGTTGAAGAAAATGGAAGAGAAGATGACAAAGATTAGGCATAACTTAAAAGCTTCCTAGGACAGGAAGAAAAGTTATGCAGATAGGAACAAAGTTTTTAGATATTTTAAAGTGGGAGAACATGTATTTTTAAAAGTGAAAGCGAAGAGAAGTTCACTAAGATTGGGTAGCTTCTCAATGTTGGTAGTGAGATATTGTGGACCTTTTGAAATCTTAGAGAAGATAGGGCTAGTTGCATACATGATAGAATTTCCTTCATCCATGAGAGTGCATAATGTATTTCATGTGTCATTATTAAAGAAATATGTTCTTGACCCTAACCACATAATCGATTGGACTGTGATCTAGGTGGAACATGAAGGGGATTTTTGGGTGGAACTAGTATGCATCCTGGACCGGAAGGTAAAAGTGCTAAGGAAAAGGGACACGGGCCTAGTAAAGGTTCAATGGACTTGTTATGATCCTAAATATGCAACATGGGAGCATGAAGAAACTATGCGAGAGGAATACTCACACATTTTTTTGTCAATTTTGAAGAAACCATAATATAATAATGCAAAACTCAATTTTGACTAGGTAGAGTTCCAGAACCACATCTTAGAGTCCTAGCCAACCTGTGTCGGGTCCCCTAATAAAAGAATAATACAACCTGATGGACATAGAACAATGAAGGGGGTGCGTTCCTTGGGTCAACGGGTTGAGAGGAACATGAGATTATGGTTGGGACTGATGTTGGAGTTGTGAAATTGTAGAATTCTTATTTTTCTAAGTCTTATGATGTAAATTTGTATATATATTTTGGTATGGTGTTGTGCACCGAGGACAGTGTACAATTGTAGGGAGGGTGAATATTACATCCCCACTATAATCGCCAGTTTAATTAATGCATAATTTAGATATGAAATGTGGCCACGACCAAGCGATGAATATGCAAATTGTATTTCTAAATTTTAATAAATAAAATGTGATGCCAGCTGCCGGGGGATATGGATAGATATGGGCGCTAATTAATCCACAAAAGAGGGGAATTTCTAGGAGTGTCTAAGAGGGGTCCAAGGGAGAATTACCCATGTATATTAATTCAACCCACTTCCTAAAATTACTTTTGGTATATGAACCTTCTAATTTTCCGTTTGAGTGTTCCCAAAGACAATTATTGAATTCATGTAAGAGGGTGGGTGTGAGAAGTCACATCCCATAGTTATTGGGAGCATGAGACTGAGTACAATAAGTTTGGGGAAGAGTGTAATTCAAGCAAGAAAGACAAATGAGAGGAAATTTGTATGGCTAGGGAGACAGTTTTTTGGACAGTCATGTTTGGCATGACCAAAAAGAAAAGAACAGGGAAGAAGAGCATTGGAGTTGGAGAAACCGTGGAGGGTGAATTATGGAGTGTATTTGGAGTAGAAGACTGAAGATCCAAGTTTTCAGGCCTTAAGAGTGAACTCTTGTGTGAGTTACACTGTAACAAGTTATTATTGTTGTTTTGTTTTCCTGGTACTTTTCCTAGCAGTGAGCATCCTTGAGTTTCCCAATAGTGAGATTCCTAGTTACCTATGTTAGAGAGACCCTAATAAACTAATGGAACGCTTGATGGAATGAGATTAGTGAAGGGGTACATTCCTTGGGTTGGGTAGGTCGAGAGGAAGATAAATGGTGGAAAATCAAGATAGTTGTAGGAGAATGTGAGCGGTTTGTGGGATTTTCTGAGCTATGAGTGGAAAGTGAGAGACCACCATCTTTTGTGGATTGCTAGCCCCATCTCAGGGGTGACTTGTTGATATTTGTAAAACAAGTATATGGTTGGGTGGAACATATGTCCCAAGTAGTTGGTTGCACAACTAATTAAAAGATAAGTGTTTTATCGTGTTTCTATGTTGCATTATGAGTTTTAATGATTATGCTTTCACTCTGTGTTTAATAAGGATTTATATGTTGCTACATTGAGTTATTTAAACTGCATTCATGTTGATTTTAACATGTCATAGATGCATTTAATTAATGGTATCAACAAATAGTTAAATCTGTGTGTACTTCGTAGATGGTTAGCTGTAGGAAATTAGTTAGCATAAACAATTTAATTTATGTGTAATTCCACATGTAATGGACCTCCGTTGGGATAGGGAACTTTACAAATGTAGCCATTGTGAACATGTTTTTTAGAATGATTTGTACCATGATGATAAATGTAGTAATTGTCCATCCCTACATCGTCTAAGTTCAATTTAAAATTTGTAGGTTTGGGTGGCCTTGGATAAATAGTAGCTTTCCTGTAGAAAGGCCTAAAATTTCTCAGGTTAGAAGTGCCTTCTCTAGAGTTATTTTTCAAATCCACAATCTCATTCAATAATTTATAAACCAAATGTAAAACACTCTCCATGTTTGTGGGTCTTTACTCGAAAGCTCAATATTTGTTTTAGAAGGTGGTTTTGCCATAGCAAAGAATTTCTTAGGGGTAGGTTTAGTTTCATCATTTCCCAAGTTTCCTGTCAAACGTAGTATCTCTTTTCCACATTCTTGGCTTCTTCAATTTTTTCGCTAAAGTATTCTTACTGGTTGTCTTAACAAACATGGCAATAGGTGCATACAAAGAAAAAGTATAAGATTCAACTACTACTTYAGTTAGGACATAATTTGYTGAGAATTTATTTAGAGTGGTGGTGAAATGTTRGTTAAGGTCTTTTATTTGTTCTTTCTTATCCATTTTAATTGCTATTAGTTCTTTCAAGAGTGCAGTTGGGGTAGATTCTTCGCCAAAATTATAATTGAATGTTTTTTCTAAATCATTCCAAYTAATAATGATAGATTGAAATACCACGTGGAAGCTTTATTTTCAAAAGTATAATGAAAAAATGTGTATACCACATCTTCATGTTCCACATTCACTAATMTACTAGGAAAATACAAGCTTTTAACGTGATTTTCTAGTGAGCCTGATTTATCTRGGTCAAACTTTGGGAGAATACATTCAAGATATTTGGGAAGATCATGGATTTGGCTTGCTAAGTTGAGAGCTTCTTGGGCTGTCTGAGCASGGAATTGAGGTTGGTTTCCAGCCATTTCAATAGCAACAAGCTATCTAATAATTTCACATGCTTTCTTGGTAAAAATTGAGTCAAAATCTAGACTTAAAAGGGCTCAAAGATTGTGAGGATGAAGAAATAGGAGACGGTGGAATTACATTCAAAGGATGAGGAATTTCATCAAGTGTGAGATAAATTAAGTCTTATACAGTTTCAATTATGGTCTATGTATCAGTCTAAACAACATTCTTAGTAGTTCTCTTCCACCTAAGGAGTAAGGGAGGAATGGGTAGCTTGTCGATTTTMTTAGCATATCCCTGGGTAAGTTGATGTAACTTGTTATCTTTTTTATTAARAACAACATACAATGGTTTACGTTCTACAGAATTGGGATTCTCAAAATCAACATTCATATCTTAAAAAACTTGTTCATGGATAGAACCAACAGTGAAAAGAGTGTGACCTAAATTGTGTTATGAGAAATCACTATGTAAATTATCTTTATCAGCCATACAATGAATGCCCTCATTCTAGCACCAAAACTTGTTAGGGATGAATGGAATTGTACAATAAGTATGGATTCTCCCCAATGAAAGGTCCCAATTAGGCCTTACACTATTTGGAATAGGGAATCCATCTAGCTTATGGAATGACAATGTTTTATCGGTTTTGAAAGGTTTTACTGGTTGCGGCTCGACCCACTATTTAGGTTTTTCTATGATGTAATAAATGAGATGCAATTATTCTAATATGAAAAATGGAGAGTAATTCCCATGATAAACTAACAAACCAAGGATGTAAACATAACAACAGATATATTATTGTTTTATATATTTAGCAAAATTTAGTAGAAAAATAAAAGTAGAAATTTAAATAATCAATTGCATGACAGAGAAGTCTAAAAATGAACAACAGACCACAGTACATGCTTATGGCTATAGACAAACAAGTTGTGAGATAAAAAAAATAATACAAATTGATCATACATGAGAAAATTATACGCCATAAAATCAAATGCTTACACAATTCCAAAACTCGGCAAATTAGCAAAAAAAGTTTTAAACATCATAAGTTTCAAAACCAAAGTTTATCTCCAAAATAGCTTGGCTAGCAATGGATTTTCATTCACTAATTTTCTAAAATAGTTTACAAAATTGCATAATCAAAAAGCCCATATACCCATCAAATTCATCTTATTTATACAAAAACAAGGAGGAAAGCTCATGGGTTTGATACACCTAGATGACTATTTGTTTCCTCTCCTTGCTTGTTGGTTTCCTATATCACTTTGTTTTCTTTTCCCATGTGAGGATTCAACTCTTTTTATTGTTATGATATTT
Organism: Picea mariana; assembly: GCA_032191745.1. NCBI lineage: Eukaryota > Viridiplantae > Streptophyta > Pinopsida > Pinales > Pinaceae > Picea > Picea mariana. The sequence continues at coordinate 199,928 of JASDQU010104741.1, read as the reverse complement.
TACTTGGCTATCAAAATTTCCTTTTCGGTTGTTTGAATCCATTACTATAGGATAATGTTCTACTTGGCTCGAGGAATATCCTTCATTTTCTCTTCTCCATTTTCTTATAAAGGTCACCCATGCCTTAAAAGTATAGTTGCATGTATCCCCATTGTTCGACAACATCGATATCCCAACAAAGAATGAACACCTTCAATAACCACTCACACAACTAGATCAAAGATCAATAACACATTGATGTTTTTATGTGGTAAAACCCTTGTGGGGAAACATCCATGGCCCCAACCAATACGACCACTTAGAGCAATTTATTAATGAAAAAAAAATAAAAAATTACAAGAGAGTTTCTCACAATCGATCATTAGCAAATGACCCTCCATGCTCTTTAAATAGAGATCATGGACCAATCGGGTGTTAAAGCCATGAATCAATGAAGCCATTAAAATCGAGGAGAATATGTGTCATTAGATCACTCTATGTCGGGGACGTATTGTGATTGTCGAATTACCTAACTACAAATGAATACTAATGCATACTAAAGAAACACACTTTTACCTAATGACACATTAGAGCAAGTTGACCTTATCTAACTCATAAGTGTCTAAATATCCTAACATCCCCCCTTAAGAACAACTTGAGATATGATTGAAGGATTTACAAAGGTGGCACAATAGAAGAAGAAATGAGGCATTAGAGCCTATCCCCCCTTAATGACAACTTCCTTAACTCCTAACATATATTGAAGTTCAGAAAAATTCTCTTATGTAAAATACTTTGTGAAAATGTCTGCAACTTGATCTTTTATAGGGAAAAATATCACTTCAATAACTCGATCACGAATGAGATATCTGATGAAGTGCACGTGTATATTGATGTGTTTGTTGCGTTGATGTTGAAATGGATATTTGGCGAGCTTGATGGAAATCTAATTCTCGCACCAGAGGGTGGTTGGATGATGTTGCTGGAATCCAAACTATGAAAGGATCCGTTGAATCCACAAGGCTTCTTGAATTGCATTAACTATTGCTTGATATTCTGCTTCTGCTGAAGAAAGAGCAATAGCATGTTGTTTCTTACAATCCCAAGTGACAGGTCTAGAACCAAGGCTAAAAACATAACCCGCAATAGACCAGCAGGGTAGCCGACCCAATCCGAATCAGTGAAACCAACCAACCAAGGAGTCCCCCCTGAATTATAATGTATCCCAAACTGAAACGTATCCAAGACGTACCAAAGTATCCTTTAAGTTACTTTCCAATGGCTTTCATGGGGTGTTTGCATATACCGGGAAACAAGACCAACAACAAAGGAAATATTAGGACAGGTATGAGTCAAACTTAATAGGCTACCAACTAACTGATGGTACAGAGTGGCATCAGCTTTGGGAGAAGTGGTAGAAAGTTTGAATCCAAACTGGAAGGGAGAAGCGGCTGGTTTGAAATCATCTATGTGAAAGCGACGAAGAAGGTCAAGGGCATACTTAGATTGGGAAATAAATATTCCTTTCTTGGTTTGCAATACTTGGATGCCAAGGAAATAATGTAAATAGCCTAAGTTTGTCATTTCAAATTTCTTTTTAAGGTCAATTTTCACATGGCTTAGAAGTTTAGGGTCACTACCAGTGAGGATAAGGTCTTCAAAATAAAGAACAAGGATTATGTGATGGCTTGCTACTTTCTTGGTATAGACATTAGGGTTAGAATGACATCTAGAAAAGCCAATGTCAAGAAGAAAGTTTCCCATTTTGACATACCAAGCTAGAGGATCTTGCTTAAGACCATAAAGAGATTTCTTAAGGCGACAAACAAGGCTAGAGTCATTTTCAACATGTCTAGGAGGTTGTCCCATGTAGATTTCTTCTTGCAAATCCATATCCACGAAGGTGGATTTAACATCCATCTAATGGATCTCCCATTTATGTGAGGTTGCAAGGGATAGAACAAGGCAGATGGAATTCATTTTGGCCATAGAGGAAAAGGTTTCATTATAGTCAATGACTTCTACTTGAGAAAATCCTTTAGCTACTACCTGAGCCTTGTGTCTTCCAACACTTCCATCCGATGTATATTTAGTTCTATACACCCATTTACATCTGACAAATTTTCTTCCTTTTGGAAGAGGTACAAGATCCCAAGTATTGTTCGTTATTAAAGAGTGATACTCTTCAGTCATTGTCATGTCCCAATCTGGATGACATGAAGCTTCTGGAAATGTTTGTGGATCACAACTCTTTGAAACTTGAGCCAAAAGAGAAGAGACTCACTGGAACTATGAAAGTGTCCGACGTTGATCTGAAGGATCACTGACAAGATCACCAATTGATTTTCATGTTGAACAGACCCATCTGGGAAGTGGTGGTGCTAGTGTAGGTTCATGTTCAATGGAATCATATGGAGGAAGGTGAGTAGGTGGAGGTGGATTTTCATCGTCACCGTCATTGTTAGGAAATATACTTCCACTCTAAACCTAATATAAGAGAATAAGACAAATTTAAACCAAAAAGTAAATGACAAAGAAATCACATAGTACACAAACATTTTACCCTGAAAACCCAAACAGGGAAACCAACATTCCTTGAGCATTTTTCTCTCTTGTTGTCTTATTCATTTAGAATAAAGGGTTACATGACTAACCTTGGTCTACACCTAAGAGACAATCAACATCATACCTTCTTACTTACACAAAAACAACCCTATAGCCAATTCATATTACATCTACATGACCATCAACCTTCTGCTAAAAATAAGCATGAAGATCAACTACAACATATAAATACATTGTTCGATTTGAAGCAATTCAAATCCAACAATGTATACCCAACCCATGGCAACATGTAATGCTCTACCACAAGGTAGTTATTGATCATTGTTAAAGCCCACCCTTTACAAGTGAGATGTTAAGGGATAAGTTACAATGACCCATAAAACAAACTTTAGTGTGATGTAGCACATAATACATGTTAATAGTGACAACAATTACAATGACTAAACCTTAACTACAAAATTAACCATGAATGTTATTAAAAAAAATATGCATAGTAAATTATGGCTAGTCAAGTTTATCAATGTGAAGTGTTGACATCTTCCTACCATGGTTCAAGTCTCTTTAATGACATGCTTGTTCTCATGTTTATGTTGAAGCAAAGGGCCAAGTGCAAAGCAACTTTAGCAAAATAAGCATCTCCAAATGAAACTCATTTTAGAAAATCCCAATTTTTAAGACCAATAAATGTGTGCTTCATTTCTTTTTCATCTATAATGTTATTAAAAAGCTAAAATAAAAATACAAAATGAAAAACTTTATTTTTAAAAAGTGTGCTTCATTTCTTTTTCATCTATAATGTTAATAGAAAAGCTTAAAAGAAAATGAAAAGACAAAATGAAATTTATCTAAATGAAAAACTTTATTTTAGAAAACCCCACTTCTCTAGGTAACAATAAATTTGTGCTTCTTTTCATTTTGATTCCTTTCCATACTTAAGTGGGCTAGAAAATCCACTGAATTATCTACTACTGTTGTCAATACTGAATTACCTACTACTATTGTCATTGACAGTAGACCAACCTTCCATTACAAAATTTTCTCATATATATACTAAGAAAATCAAGAACCTATAAACATTTTCAAATTACAATACCTAAGCAGAAAATTACTTACAATCTCGATAAATATACTAAATAAATCTGTGCTAAATATATTTAACCACAACAAATATACTAAATAAATCTGTGATAAGAACTTGTAAACATTCTCAAATTATAACATTGCTAATCAAAAAAGCACTTACAATATCAACGAATATACTTAACCAAAACAATTACAGTTTAACCAAAACAAACATTCATTACCAAAAAGAACCTTTTATGTGCTTGTTATTAGATTAATCCATGCAAATATACTTTAACAATATACTTGAACCAAAATAAATATTCATAACCAAAGAAAACCTTTCATGCTAAATATTAGTTTAACAATATACTTGAACCAAAATAAATATGTTTGTGCATTAAATTAATAAAGAAAAAATCTAAAGTCTGTCAGTTGGTCTTTTTCCATAATTATCACTGAAATTAGGTTATGTAATTTTTTTTTGGTAAATTTGTAATTTTCATTGTTATAATTGCAATTTTGAATACATAAATAGATTGAACATTCTGAAAGTCCTTTATTACATCTTACATCTAGATTGTGGAATCTGAATCAATAATATTTGCATAATTCCATTTTGAATACTTTGAATACATAAATAGATTGAACAACCTGAAAGTCCTTTATGTCCTTTATTACATCTAGATTGTGGAATCTCAATCAATAATATTTGCATAATTCCAGCAATTTTTTTTTAATTTTTTAGCCAGATTTTAAGCAAGATTAGAAAAATGTAAAATAAAAATTCAAATCTTTTAGACTAAGCTATGTGTTATTGACTAATAAATGCAATGTCAAAAAACTCTAAAATGCCACATTCTATACGATTCACTGCCATATTATGTGTACGACTCACTAGTGGAGACAAGGTACTCCATGCTAATGAAGGACTGCTTGCAATATCAAGAAGATATTGCAAACCATACCACTCTTTGCAATCTCATGAACATATCAGAAACTATAAACTAAACCTAAACACTCATAAGCATGCATCTAAGAAACTGTTCTCAAGGACTACTTGCAATCTCAATACATATCAGAAATTATACCGTCATAGGTGTATATCCAGAAAATATGGTAGCAAGGACACTAAAAAGTTACAGAGATTAAATTCAATCTCCAAAACAATTTTCAACTTACATCACGATGAACCATTCAATCTAGAACTTTATATGACTTGGCATTAGATTAATCCATACAATATGATGAACCGTTCAATCGCTTATGAGCTGATCAATCAGGTCCAAGATCAAACCAGAAAATGACATGCTATGGACTACATATACTAACTTCACGTAGAGAGCCAATTAAATCTCTAATACTAAAAAAATCGCACTATTATCACTCACACAGGAGGAAAGCATCAGGTCATCTTTCATCACTTGAAGCCATAAAAACACGTAAGAAAGTTCCACAGTTTTTTCTTAAACTCTTTTACTAACCAAACAAACACTAGAGAAAACTCCATATGCTTTAAAAAAAAAAATGTTATTTTGGGAACCAAACAGTTTATCTTGTGTAACAAAGTTTAGTATACATTAATTGCTAGAAATGAAAACGATCTGAAGTGCAATATGCTACATGCTGATCCATGATATTTAAGCATCAAGATGCATATAATAGAGCTAAAACTGCATGAATAAAATTGGCAGTCCAACAAATAAAACCCTACAAGACGTCAGGCCTGAATAGAAGAGTGTGATGCAGCCACTCAACTCCATTCGATGCAAAAATGTTCAAGAAAGAATGGCCTAGTATCCCTTGCCCGCGTTGCCAACATTATCATCATAGCCAAAGTCATCTTTAGTTCCGCCTGTGCTTGTGCCCTCAGATGTTCCATCATACCCAGCACTCTGACTGTAGCTACCACCACTTGCATTCCCATCATTTTGGCTATAGCCACCACCAGTTCCGTACCCATCGTTTTGACTGTAGCCACCACCGCCAGTTCCGTACCCATCGTTTTGACTGTAGCCACCACCGCCAGTTCCGTACCCATCATTCTGATTGTAGCCACCACCACCATAGCCGCCCCCACCAGAACGAAAACCTCCAGTTCTTTCAGTAGCATAGTTAACATGAACAAGACGTCCATGGAGATCCTGAAAAGGGATTGAATAGTTGTTAAATGGAGATGGTGCAAAAATGAAGAGTTGTTAAATAACAGAATTGAGGAATATGATATCAATATTCAAGCCTGACCTGATGATAGAATTGTTCAATTGACAATCTATACTATAATTTCCAAACAACAAATATGCCAATGTGGAAAAATGAATTCATTTAAAAACAGAGGCTGCATACCTTTCCATCCATGCCTGTTATGGCAGCTGCGGCCTCCTCATTAGAAGTGAAGCTAATAAAACCAAAGCCTCTTGACCTACCAGTCTCCCGGTCGTGAATGATTCTCGCTGCAAAATTGTAACACAATATTTATAAAAAAATAATGTATAGGTACGTTACTCCAATCATTATACCCTACTCAAAAGATTTTGTTGCAAACCTTCAATGACTTCACCATATTCAGTGAATGACTCCCTAAGAGACTGGTCATCCATCCCATACGATAAACCTACAAATTAGACCATAGTCATAAAGTAAGCTAAATATACTTCAAAACAATTTCAATATATGAAAACTAAAATATTTCAAAGATGTCACACTTCCTAGAGCATACCTCCAATAAAAAGCCTTGAGGAGGACATATATCTCAAAGCATGGTAGATAGATGGTACTGATCTGGTTTCATTAAAGCCCAGACGGCCAGAGATACCTTGCCGTAAGAGGCTTCCAACCTTGCTTGCAAAGGACATTGTTTTGATATACCACTATACCTAGCAAGCTTTTCTCCCTTGTGCTACACCCACAGCCACAATCAAAAGATAATGGAGATCAACACCACTGTCTTCATAGACACAACAATATTTTTTAGTTATAATATCAAAAGAAAGGAAACCTTGGAACTTCACTTCTCAAGTGCCTATTATAACAAGACTAAAAAATCTTTCAATAACATACAGTAAATACAGTTAACCAAGGAGCATAGAAAACACTCCTGATCCATGATTCAACATGATTTAATCCACTGATAAAGCTTTCACTCAAAACAATCATTATTCCCAAATTAAACACTCAAAAAGAACTTGAACTCCCCTAGGTGATGTGAAAAACTTGAATTAATTCTTCGGTGACATCAGACTAAGCTAGTACACAGGACCTTTACACGGCTCCTGAAAAACACAACTTCTCTATTGAGGCTTTCTTATTTTCTCAGCGAGGCTTCCTTATTTTCTTAGAACATCCCTACAGCTATTAGGATTATGCTATAACACCATGATTTTTTTTGTTGGAAGTGTTTCAAGAAACATGCCCAGAGGAACCGCATTGCATAGGATAGGTTTCCGTCAGCTTAGGTGATAGGTTTGAAGGGTATAATTACTCTGCCAAACTTACCAGGGACTTGCATAAAGTCTCAACGCTTTAGAGATCAAACCGTTCAGGCGGACAGACCACAGTGAGAATAAAACACTGGTGAACGGCTTAATACACAATTGCAATCACCAGTAAACCAACACCTTATCAGTAGAGCACCTCAAATTGACTATGCAAAGTTTAAAATCAGGTTCAACAGTATAAATCTTGCACTCACTAAACAGTATACCTAACCTAGTTCTTATCAAAACATTTTTGCCACTTGGCACCATTCATAATAGCCGGTCTAACCAAATACCGGGGAGCACACAGCCACACCTTAGAGCACTTGAGACAAACCCCAAGATGATCCCAGCAATAAACTACAAATAGTCCACCAACAGCTGACTGGTCACCAACAGATGAATCAACCAGACGATACTTCAAATTTTACATTCAAGCTATTTTTTCAATCTATGAGACTTATATGTTCAAATACAGAGCCACCGCATGAAGAGGCAAACCAATTACGAAAAATGGTGCACCTGCAGACGAAAAGCTTGGTCTTTATGTTTATATTACAGTTTGTTTTTCGGCCATTAATGGCAAATGAGTAAAGGTTTTGCAGTATATATTTTTGTTCTTATTCTTCGGGAGGGGAATGCTTCAGGCAAGATGCTCCCAACTGATTGGGGCACAAAGAAAAGACTTCATGCAGCTTAGATGCCATGTCTGCAGGGTAACTCTTTTCACCATAGTCACACAGGACTTGCACCCGGCATTCTTCCTTTAAGGCTCATGCCACGGGGCTGGAGTAAACCACATCCCTGACTTATTCCACAGTTTGCACTTCCGTTTTATTCCTAACCTTTATCTAAATAATTATTTAAGGACATTAGCCAGAATCCGATCATTGTTATACATGATTTTTCCAGCTCTGTTCAAAAAACTATTCCGATCCTTAAAAAAAAATAAAAAAATCTGAAGCTTATTTTGAAACAAACAGAAATTTGCTCTAAACTGCCTGTGAGAGTGGAATCCCAAGAAGCAAACCCCTCCCATAATGCAAAGGGTTTTTAGTTTTTATCCTCCATATTCCTGAACGAACAGAAACAAACCCTCGTTTTCAAAACTAGGGTGTTGAGTATTAAGAAAGCAAGACTAAAACCTTCCTAGCAAAACAGAAAACTAAACCCCTCAGACCTGATTTAATTTAAACCCTCCGTAAACAAATCTTGATGCATGCAGAAACAACGAAACACATTTTCTATAAACGCCRAACACAGATGGTGTTCATTCAATTCAAATGCGCCACAGATCTTCACAAATGAAGTGGATAAACAAAACATACCTGAAAATGATTGCTTTAGGGCCGAAGACGATATATGCTTAAACCCAGAACCCTTGCTTCCAAACTACACSTTAAATAGACCCTACAAATATCAAAATGCCCATAATATTGCACTGCAAAACCAGAAACCCTCCTGAACGTCGATCTGGAACGAAGACAAATAAGCCCCGTCCGATAGGATTAATCATGACCGTTGTTGYAACTCTTTAGACTCGTCCCCGCCGTAGGATTTCCGGTTTTTATCACGGAAACTTGAAGAAGCTTCCAGCGGAAAGTGGAAGTAAGGTTAATTTTTTTTTTTTTAAATTCAATTCTTATGGAGAAATATCACCATTTTTGGTGATCACTAGTGAAACTTACCTTGATTCCAGGGTTTAACGACGAATTTAAACTTTGAATTTGTTAAATAGGTGTAGTCCTCCAAAAAAACAACACAGCGTCTCATTTATTCATGACATGAGGCTTTATCATTTCTAGATAAGCCCTTTAAAATGAGATAGTCCTTCATTTCTAACAAGTGTTGCATGGCATCGTAGTCCCTACCAGGCTCGAAGGAGAGTAAATGTGTGGGTTGCAAGTTGCAGTACATGTGGTATTCATGCAGAATTTAGTATTCCCGAATTAGTTTTATTTGAAATTTATCAAAAATTACAATTACGGAGTGGCAAGGTGGCGAAGTCGCGGGTTCACATTTTTCATTTTTTATGGCCATTCTGTCTCGTGAAATACATTTTGCACCCAACACTTCTGTCATATACATTTTGCACCCAACAATTTCGTCATATACATGAGACAGTAATTTATAGAATATTATAACATTGTACCAAGATTTATAGTAATTTGTATAATGCTATAACACTTGATACATTTTGCACCGAACAATTACGGAGTCGCGGGTTCACACTTTTCATGTTCAGCGTGTTCCGTGATATACATTTTGCACCAAACACTTCCGTCATATACATTTTGCACCCAACAATTCCGTCATATACATGAGACTTAGTAATTTATATAATATTATAATATTGTATAAAGATTTATAGTAATTTATATAATGCTATAACATGTGTTAGTTAATGAATAGTATAAGCAATTATTTAAATTTTATTCAATATTTTTTTTTATAAGTAAGATTGTATAAAAGTCTGTCAAAATGAAGGACTACAGAGAATTTCGATCGTTTCAAGCTATAAATACTGAGCTTCCTTGAGGCGAAACCAGCTCAGCGAGCCGAACCGCTTCATAACTGAAGTCTAGATTGTTACTGACGCAAAAAGAGTTCAAAATCCTGGCCCCTAAGAGTGGTCGTTGCAACTGTGGAAAGTGTAGACAACATAACTATAATAACCATGGACAAATGCATGAAAGGTCGCCATGCACATGACAAAACAATAGACAGATCACCAGTATGGGTTGTAGTGCGGCAACGCGACCATGTAGAAGGCGCCAAATGTCGTGTCCCCGGGAGGAGGCGGCTCCTCCTCGACTGGTGTTCGATCCAGTTGCATGGCATCCTTCGTCTGTGATGGCACGTGCTCTTCCTTCTGGACGTCCTCCAGCCGTGATGGAAGCCTCTGCGCCTCGCGGTTTGCCTCTGCGTGGACCAAAGTTTCCAGTGCCAACACTGGTGCCGAGGTTGCTACTGGTTGGGTTGTTGTTGCTTAGGCTGCCTCTGCTGGGAGGTGATGAGCACCCTATAATGCGGAGAGCAACTGCAGAAGTTGAGAGGCTTTGTCGTCCAGGGTCTCTATTCGGAACCAGAGCTCGTCCATGTCCCGACGTAGATCGAATATCGGGCTCTGCACCAGTGCAAGGCATGTTTGCCACTCGCATTCTGGGTCAGCGTTGGAACTGGCTCAAGATTGGGGTTGTCGTCGCAAATTTTGACTGGCTTCCGGACCATCCATCTGAAATTGGGCGTCGTGAGGCTGGTCTTGAAGCGACTGGGTGGCCGGAGAGTTGGGAGGAGCCAAAGGGCCTAGGTGTGAAACAGAGGTCGAATTGTCTAAAGGACCTGGGTTGTAGTCCAGTGAGGCCCCTGAGCAGTCCAGCCCCTCCATTATGTTGGCATGGAACGCAGCAAAGGGCGGGAGAGAAGTGGGAATTTGAGTCGATTGTGCCAGGGAGGAGGACGAGGTGGCCGAAGAGGAGGAGGATAACAGGGAGGGAGCAGGCGGGGTCGGTTTGGCTGCCAGGCTGACCCGCGTTTCGACTTCCCTCGTAGCCAGGGCATCTCCGGGACAGTGGGAGAGCGAAAATGTGCCAGGAACAGAGCAGGAGAGGACAAAAGAAGAGCAGGGAAAGGCTGGGCAGGAGGTCGAGCTATGAGAAGAAAAACCAAGAAAGAATGAGTCATCTGGAGCCACTGGAGCAATTGAAATAGGTCAGGGAGCTGGTGAGGTTCCATAAATGGCCGCACGCGTAGAGTAAAGGTCGAGCAAGGGTGTTGATCCGTCGAAAGGATGCGAAGGCAGAGTAGGGTGCACTGAGAGTAATGGCGCCCTGCCTCAAGCGAGCTGAACTTAAAGTCATGAGGCAGGTGGGAGGGAGTGGCACGTGGTCGTCACGTGGTCGACGCCACGGAGGATCGCTCCTGGCTACTCCGCTCGGTGCATGTGCTCTACTAGCACCCCATTCGCAAGAAAGGGAATAAATGTGACGGAGTACAGACACGTGGGCAGGAAGTTGAAGTACATGGGTACGTGGGAAAAAACCGGAAAAAAATAGTGGTAATGTCTGTTACATAGGTTTGTTGACAAAAAACACAAAAAAAATTAGCATTCCTGACTTAGTTTTCTTTAAAAGAAGGGATTGTGGACACAATAGAAATTGAAATTTATGAAATGAAAGGTTCTTGGATAGCATAATTTATACATACAAAATATATAATTTTACAAAGCGGAGCCCTCATTCCATACTTAGCCAGTTTTTGGATGGCGGGTTCTTGGGATGTTGGGCTGAAAATTGGGTTTCTGTTCTTCCGTGCCCTACACAAAACACTAATAGTTCTGCGATATACAAACTGACAATCAAACTTGCGAACTATTAGAATTTTAAGGGCATCGTGTCAAAAAAAAATTAGCATTCCTGAAATAGTATTCTTTACATATGTTTTACATATGCTCGTGGACAAAAAACACAAAAAAATAGTAGTAACGTTTGTTACATAGGTTCGTGGAGAAGAGCACAAAAAAAACTAGCATTCCCGAAATAACTTTTCTTAAAACAAGGGTTTTAGGACACAATTAATTGAAATTTATGAAATTAAATGTTCTTGGACAGCATAAATTATACATACCAAAGATACAATTTTATAAAGCAGATATTTACTTTTATACATACGAAATATGTACTTTTATAGAGTATGGGGATGACATTTTATAGAGCATGCACGGAACCCTGAATCCATACTTAGCCAGTTTTTGCATCGCGGGTTCTTAGGTTGAAAAATGGGTCGTTGTTGTTCCGTGGCCTACAAAGAATACCCAGAGTTCCGCGATATACAAATTGACAAACGGAGTTCCGACTATTTGAATTGTAACGGCCTCTGTGGCAAGCAGTAAGAAGGACAGGTGGTAAAGATAAAGTAGTGAACACAATTTTATGACATTTATATAGAAAAAATAATAAAATGTCTTACATATTCCTGTAAATTTAAAGAAACATATATATGTGTGTGTGTGTGTGTGTGAAATATCATATGTGAAATTTGAGTGAGTGATTTACCGCATATGTAATTTTGAAAATGACTAGGCAGGGAAAAATATGCATAATTTATACATACAAAATATGTAATTTTACAAAGTAGATATTTATTTTTATACATACAAGATATGTACTTTTATATAGTATGGGGATGCGATTTTAAAGAGCATGCACAGAGCCCTCATACCATACTTTGCCAGTTTTTGGATGGCAGGTTTTCGGGATGTGGGGCTGAAAATTGGGCTTTTGTTGTTCTGTGTCCTAAAAAAAACACTGATAGTTCCGCGATATACAAATTGACAATCGGACTTGGGCACTATTTGAATTTTAAGGGCCTCGTGTCAAAAAAAATTTGCATTCCCGTAGTTTTTTTTACATACGGTCGCGGACAAGAAAACACAAAAAAATAGTAGTAATGCCTGTTACATAATTTTGTGGAGAAAAACACAAAAAAACCAGCATTCCCGAATTAGCTTTCCTTAAAACAAGGGCTCCTGGAGAGAAGAAATTGAAATTTATGAAATTAAAGGTCCCTGGACAAC